>SNQJ01S0168943.1:11682-22806 GCA_010110895.2 Picea sitchensis | reverse complement strand
GATAGGTCGGAAAAACCTTCCAAGGTAAGAGGGATACACACGGGAGAGGAGACACCGGACAAAAAAAAGAGCGTAAGCTTGCAAGGGAGATGCGCAGAGCTCTCCAACGAGTCACGAACTGAAGTCTGTGGGCTTGATGCCAAGGAGCATCTAAGAAACCTCTTCGAGGCCATAACCGAGAGAGAAAGCTCTGAGTTACAGAGAACATGACCCAAACAGAAGTGAAAATGGAGGAAGAACCCTCGAGAAGTGTGAGAATTCCCTGGTGATATCATGGCTTGGCATGGGGGTGGCCAGAGTGCTAAGAATGAATGCCTTTGTGCCTATGGTCAGGTGGAAGGATGAACACCCCCAGTCAGTTGGTTGGCGGCAACCTGTAATAGATAAGTGATTTCCTACCTTGTGTAATTTAGCTGTAACTGTGTATGAATTGGTTATACTATGTATGTTTCAAGAATTGTGCATATTTCTTAATGGATATACTGTATCCCCCTTATTTCTACTTGATTGTATAACTAGGCCAATAAGAAATTAAATGGTTAGGAGATGGTGGGGGCATAAGCCAGAGTCACGAACTGTGTGTTCGTTGACCTCGGACATAGTTTCATGTACGCATGCCAACCCTCCTAATTGTTTAGAGTCCCTTGGAGGACGAAGTTTGTTAAGCTCAGGAGAGGTAGTGCAGATCGACACAGGCTCTCTGTGAGGCAAACCGAACCCAGAACTCCTTAAGTCCTAGACAAGCTCAGGAAGGATCGCATCGTTGTGTGCAAGGACCTTGCATGGAGTGCAGAGGTCGAGAAACCCTTTGAAGGTTTCAGAGCGTATGAAAGCTCAGGAGTGATAGAGATCGTGATCAAAATTAGATCTGAACTGTTGGTTCAATTCAGGGAAATAGAGGTGAGGATTTCCCCAAAGTCTTGAAAGGTGAATCGCCGATTCGAAGGGGAAAATCTGGACCATTCGAGCCTACGTCCAGACAATCGGAGAAGAGTGCGTAGGAGAATATATCTGAACTGTCAGATCAAGCGTAGGGGACCGATAGCCGTCAGATCCAGAAAATGCACACAAGGTTTAACCTGGTGCATGTAGGGGAGAGAGGACTCGTCAAAGTCCTGAAAGCATCAGGATCGTCCATCCCATAGAACGCGTGTCAAAGATCCACATCCATCGGGGATTTGACACCGGGGAAATGGGAGTGAAGACTCTCCCAAATTTTCGAAAAGGAGAAATACAGGATTTGATCGTGACCATTGATCATCCTGAAAATATCACAACTGTTGATCGTGGCTAAAGGTCGCAGCCGTCCATCGGAGGGACACTTGGCTGCCGGTCGGCGTTTCGGCACCTAGGAAACCAGAGGGCAAGACCCCTCGTTTTCACAAGTCGTGAAATCCCGGTATACGAAACCCTGAATCGATTTAGCGTGAATAAGTTTCGACGTTTCAGCACCCGGGAAACTAGAGGGCAAGACCCCCTCGTTTTCGCAAGTTGCGAAATCCTAGTATACGAAACCCTGAATCGGTTTAGCGTGAATAAGTTTCGGTGTTTCGGCACCCGGGAAACCAGAGGGTAAGACCCCTCGTTTTCGCAAGTCGCGAAATCCTAGTATACAAAACCCCGACGTGCTCTGTGGATGAGCCCTAGGTCACAGGATAGGGTCATGTGGTAGAAAGGAGGAGTCCTGAAAGGATTTGGACTGTCCATTTGTAGAGGACATGTGGCAAAGATCTAAAGCCACCAGGGTTCTGGACATCGGAGAAATAAGAGTGAAGACCCCGCCAGAATCCCGAAAGGTAGAATGTCGGGATTTAATCCAGGCCGTTGATCAAGTCGACGATTTGGACCGTAGATCCGGATGATACCGGGCTTTCGGGTTTTGGGGATTGAATGAACAAGGGTTCCTTGCAACAAAAATCTCGAAAGCATGTTCACGGAGGTGGGCGCATGGAGTAGGAAAAAGGGGAGCCAAGGAGCTTGTTAACCCCATTTCGGGTTTCGACATTTCAAGGGACATGGAGCCGGGGAGAGCTCGCACACAAAAATCTTGAAACGTGAAAACTAGAAGCGCCTTTTTGGTAAGGCCTATGGTCCTAGCCAAAAATCACATGGAGGAGGATAAGGGAAGGGATGGTCTGTGCTAGGCCCCATAGAAATTCAGGGATTTTGTCCCTCGAAGAAAAGACAAAAAAAAAAATTAGTTGCCGTAGTGGGTGTGTGACACGCTGCCTCACTCATGAGGAAGCGGAAATAGTATTAAATGATTGTCATGTTGGAGCGTGTGGAAGTCATATATCAAGGATGACAACAACCTAGAAGATTTTACGCGTCGGGTGTTTCTGGCCTACAATATTTAAGGATTGTATTGAGGTGGTCAAGAGATGCCATCCTTGTCAAGCTTTTACAAAGAAGATGTGCGCCCATCTTGCTCCCATGTTTCCTGTCATTACTGTCGGCCCCTTCACCAAGTGGGGGGTATATTTTATGACATGTCACCCAACTTCGTCTAGGGGGCATCGTTACATCATAGTGGTCGTGGACTACTTCACTAAGTGGGCTAAAGCCATGCCGACATTCCTGAATGATCGTGAAATCTCAACGCTTTTCATTTTTAATCAAGTTATCGCTAGGTTTGGGGTTCCGAGGGAGACTGTCACTAACCATGGTAGTCACTTTCATAATTGCATGATGTCCGAGCTAGCATCAAAACTGGGTTTTAGGAAGGAGCGCTCATCTTCCTACTATCCTCGGGCTAACAGGCAGGTTGAAGTCGTCAACAAATCTTTAAAAATGATATTGAGAAGAACGGTCAACTCAACCAGAACGAATTGGCACTTGATGTTATATCCGACATTATGGGCTTACTGAACCTCAGTTAAGACTGCAATGGGTTTCTCTCCTTTTCAAATCATCCATGGAGTTGAGGCAGTCTTGTCGATTCAATGTGAAATCCCTTCACTTAATATCGTTGTCTAGATCCTCCCAGATACGACTTGGCTTGAGGAACGTATCGTTTACCTTGATCAACTTGATGAGTAGCATCGAGATGCAACAATGGAAAACAAAGCACATAATAAAAGAGTCAAGTCTCAGTATGACAAATCTATTCGTCCTAGGGTGTTCTCTGAAGGAGACATTGTCTTAGTTTATGACTAGGATAAGGATGCCCTAGGGGAAGGAAATTTCAACCCCATGTGGTACAGTCCATATATCGTGCGATAGGATTTGGAGAAGGAATCTTATGAGCTAGTATATTTTGAAGGGAATGTGTTGTCGGAGCCCATAAATGGGCTCTACCTTAAAAAATACTATGCTTGAGCCTCACAACTCGAGTACTAGTGTTTTTGTAAATAATGTTTCTTTTTGTACGTAGCTTTGCTTAGCAGTTTTGTGTCTTTGCATGTTAGCGATTGTGTGCTTTTGTTGTGTGGAAGATACCCGAAGAATCGTTAGTTTATATTGGATACACTGATGGTTCCAATCGCCATTCTCGAAACTTGGCTTCCGCAACTTGGGTGATTTATTTGCCTACTAGCCAGCTAGTTTCTGTTGGAGGTGTGTGTCTCGAAGCAACTACCAACAATGTTGTCGAATATGGTGTCATTATTAATCTTTTACAAGATTCTTAGTTGGTGGTCTCGCAGTTGAATGGTTTATACCAGATCCGTTATTCGATCATGTTGCGTCATTTCCTTAGGGTACGTCTTTTGGAACGATTGTTTGAATTCATTACTTATGAGCTTGTTCCTGGCGTGCTAATATAGTAGTTGATGCCTAAGGTAATTATATTTTAGATTGGCATTTGTCTCATTAATCACATAAGCACACATTTCACACATGTAAATATTTCACATTTGCAAGTAAAAATACAAAATAATGCATAAAAATAGTTTTTTATATATGTGTGTGTGTGTGTGTGTGTGTGTGTCCAAAATGAGGTCCATAATACAAAATCTTGGGCTACTAACCCTGAATCTATATCAATATAAAATGGTGCTATTGGCACATAATAGTCTAGGCCTAAGACTGGTGAGCCCTATCATAACAAAGAACAACGTTCACTAGATGTTGGAACATACAAACCCATATCCGAGGTACTCCTACTACGTGACGTTGCATCCCTATAGGCAAGTCATCTATAGTAGCCATGGGGATGGAACATGTTAGGACCTCCAAGTTCTTTCCCACGCTCCGTAGAGTCCTTACTACATCCTCGCTAGGTTCGACCTCCTCTCTTCCCCGACCATTGTGTCGTGGAACGCCTGCTGGTCTCATCGACGCTCTGTTTGCACATTTAAAGAAGCACAGATTAATACTATGGATCTCACCAAAACATTAGAATACTTTCTTTTGTACACATAGTATATAATAAAAAAATTAAAATTAAATAACATAAAATGAAGATTACCTATATCATCAAGCTCGTCACCGGGAGGAATGATGACGTCATGATTGTGGGTATAATCGATCCTGACATATGGATAGTCCTCAATGAATGGGACATGGTGCTCCCACTAGCAAAAAAAGTCATCATCAAATGGGGTAGACATCTTCCCTCCTCCTATATGGGCCAACAACTGGTCCATCGGATCATGGCAGGCCATGGTCATAAGTGTCCTCGAATATGAGCCATGGGGCTCATCATGGGCACCCTCTCAAAGAAAAACGTGCAAAGGATGCTACCAAATCCAAAGTTCTTATTCTTTCTTGACTTGCAATTTGTAAGATGAGATTTCATGCAAGTTAACATGGTTGTACTCCAGTGAAACATGGTTAGCCTCAAGCACTCAACCCCATGTTTCTTTTGGGCCTGAGAAGCCAAGTGCAAGGATTTGGATCCCACAATGCGGACCATGGTGTATACGATAACTTAGAGACTCAGATTGGTGATGTGTTTGATAGGCACATGAGAACCACTTTTCTCTGTGCCATTGTCATAGTATTCATTGATATAATCATTGATGGTCTGACCACCTCCCCCACGGGCTTGGAAATTTGGTACTTCCCCTCGGTGAGACAAACCTGTGATGAAGTATATGTCTTCGACAATGATCATCAATGATTCGCCCCCAAGCATGAATGATTCTGCGTCTCGGTGCCAATAGTCAATCAAGAGATTTAACAGTCTCTTTTGGGCTCTCATACCACCAATTTGAAAGAATTTGTACATGCCACATTCTCAGAGCGCTTGTTTGGCATCATCATCGTCAAATACTACCTGATCAAACTCTTCGGGTTCACGTTCCCTCCATTAGACAAACATCTTACCCAAAAATTCAAAGGAAAAGGAGTCAGTTCTTTATTTTTTCAAATTAAATATGGGCATCTATGACTTTATTTGATAACAAGCATGGATATCTGCGCCTAGTGTTTCTACTAGGTGCGGACATTTGCACCTCACTCTGAGGCAACCCACGAACGCGCATATACGTGAGCAAAAAGGGAGGGCTAACCCCCAAATTTTCATGAAAAATTGAAATTAAAAGGATGAAAATGAAGAGAATGGGATGACCACTTACTTGATCCAAGCGGTTGTGGTTTTCGTTGCTCCAAGCTCCAAGAATATTCAAAGGAAATTTCAAAGGTTTTGTCAAATTTGGATAATTTTTGGGTGAAATAGTAAAACTGAATTGGTAAATTGGTAAAATAAGCCCTATTTTATATAAAATTTTGAAGCCCACTTTCTATAGTTTGCTATTTTTTCCAAAAAACTTAACTAATGGCAAGCCCCTTGTAGTTTTTTGGTCATCATTGTAGGTCTTAAAGCTATAATTTGGATATTTTTGGTCCCTTGTCATCAGTTGACCGAGTCTTTCTCAAGACTTTGGGAAGGTGATGTTTTTGTAATTGGCATTTAGGATAGGTTGTATCCACCTGAAATTTTTGCATTATCAGTCACCATTGTTGCTTTACCCTAGGGTCAACCCCATTAACAAGTGACAAAAAATTCTCATCTTCTTAAGAACGTCGTTTTGTTGATGGTAGAGCCTACCTTCCATGGGTGCTCTAGTCTAGAATCGTTTTGTATTCTGGTGCTCATGCTGCAAGTGTTCCTTTAGGATTGGGAGTCCAATTTTAGCCCCACCGTGACTTTGCGTTCAAACTTCATTCTTCTTACTCAAGCTTCTTCTGGATATTACCTACATGACTCCCCCCATTATGGAGTCTCAGTTAATCTCTTTTCAGACTCCATAAAAATGAAAATATTGCCGAGTGAGCTTGTTTTCTTTCACACTCGTTAAATGGATTTGAAATGACGTCTTTTCTGTGCAAGTTTACCCATTTTTCAGACTGAATGGACTAATTACGAAAAATGAATAGTCAACTTTAGCTAGAAGAGATCTCCTTGGTATTGTTTTACATTTTTTCGGGCTCAGGAGGCTAAATTTATGAAAAAGTACATGAGGTTGAGTTCCAATTGCATTGCATATTGATTGTTTGCGCTTTTAGGCCTAATGTCGGCTTCAACATGATGTCATTGAGCCCATTGCTTATGCATTCCTATTAGTTCCTAGCGTTGCAATTTATGCTTTTGTGACTCGACATCGTATCCCTGGACGAAACATCCCCTGAGTGTTCTTATCCTGCACATGCTTCCCTTGCATTAAGCATAGGTATGTTCCTTGCGCTCTGAACTAGTTTGCTTTCCCGCGACACTCATTTCCTCCATTGTAGTATACCATTCTTTTATTCCTTTTCAGGCTTTTATAATATGAAAAAGACCAAAAAAATAAAAAAATAAAAATAAAAAGAAGGGGGGAAAGGGTCCATCTCTTTTGTTGGCAACAATTTTGTCGCCCTTGAACAAAGCACAATCTTGAGTCAGTGTCTCATCATTTTGGGTCTAGTATGGATTTAGGAGACTTTTTCTCACTATTGAGTTTTATCTCCCCCGATTGGTTATTCTTCCAACCTTATGAAGCGTTTGTTGATGCCTCCTATGTCATAAATGTATCCTAGTTTATAGTCATGCTGCCTAAGTCACATAATGTTTCATGCTTTTCTTCAAGGGAAGTTTGTAGCCAGAGTCAACCATTATGCAGTAACTCTCTGTCCTCTCAAGTCAACCTTCCCGCGTCTGTCAAGTCCATCTCATCATCACAAGTATCTCTGTCATTTACTCGTGCTAGTATGGAAGGTCCCCATTGACTTCTTGCTGGCGGGTATGCTCTTATTGACTCTGACACATTTCTCTTAGAGTATGACCTAGAGTTGCACTTTGAGCCTATTTCCATTATCGATAGGCAACCTTGCGCTCAACAAATGACATACCATCATTGGTCGTTGACTGAGTGGTTTCCTTGTATTCGATGCCAATGACAATTATCACACATAGGGATTTGTGCGATACCTTGGTTTCCATTTGACCCCATTGGTGGATTCCTCATCTTTGTTAGTAGTATTCATTATTTTCTACTATTCAAAGAGTATATGTTGTGCACTATTCCATCTGGTGCATGCCGAATTCGTATCTCGGTGTGGTCCTTACAATCTGTTTGTCAGAGTCCTTCCAAATCTTTGGCCTTCTGCTACCCCTCGTGCTAGATGATGGAGGATGCCCTAATGCCTTCCTTCCAACATATCTCTTCCTATCGACTTCAACACATCTTTCTCTAGGATAGGGATCTAGAGTCATATTTGGTACCTTGGGTCTTGCAGTCATCAGTGACAAGTCCCCTCGCTATTAAAAGTGGGAATACCTCAATGTACCCTGCTCGATAGATTCTACCAGGTGCTTGACATCAACTCATTTATTCACACTTGTTAGATTGTACCATGGTTGATCCTGCCAGTAGTCATATGCTTGTCTCAAAGATTAAGCCATGCATGTCTAATTCTTTGATGGTACCCTACTACTCGGATAACTATAATAATTCTAGAGCTAATACATGCACCAAGTCCTGACACTTTGGAAGGGATGCATTTATTAGATAAAAGGCCAGCGCGAGCTTGCCCGCTTCTCCGGTGAATCATGATAACTCAACGGATCGCACAACCCTTGTGTTGGCAATGCTTCATTCAACTATGGTACCTTGACACCCATTATCATCATAGGTGGGTTGTCTCGCGTTTGTTAACGATATACATCAATGACCAGTAATCAAATGGTGTGTCACTGTGTTCGATCCCAACACATCTATTCACATAGTGTAGACTCGTACCATGACGAATTGTTTTGAAGACTTCGGGTGAAGTACAAGCATCACATCTTTTGTGCTCATACCCGACATATTATACCACTCCACATACATTGGTACCTGCAGAGGATCAACTTGTTCACTCCATTGGTCCCATATATCATCTGTTATTGATTTTGAGACAGAGCTCCATTGTGTATCTATTTGTGGCTATGATCTACTTTCACATGGATCCACTGTGTATTCCTCGTGGCCATGCTTGCTACTTCATATTTATCACATGGATCTAGTGTGTATTGTTCATGGCCATGGACATTAGTCACACTTTCATATGTACCATGGATCTGCAGTGTATTTGATTTGACGGCCATGCTTACATCACTCCTGAGCATAGGTATGCCCGACCTGGGAAGATAATACTCTTACTTGATTTTGGCTGACAATTTCATTGCATCCTCGCCTCTTAGAGTTATAATGTATTTCGACCATTATTTTTTCCTTCTGACCTCACACATTAGGGTGCATCTGTTATAGCACAAATTGCGACACCTATGCATTTGTGACTTGGCCTTACCCTTTTCCTAGCTTGCTAAGTAAAATCCCAAGCTTTCCTCATCAAGTCATCTAAAAAACTTGACATTTGTTGATATCTACGAGTTTCCCTTATGCAACACACAAACATCCACGCCTTGCAAGCTTGCAACTCACAGATGCCCTCAAAAATCATGAAAAATAAAATAATTCCACAATTTTGGGTGAGTTTTTCGGTTGGGCTCGTTTCTCAATGTCCTTGAGCCACTACTAAATAGATTTCAACCTCCCCAACCTCTTTGGGATGGTATAAAATCACCATCGAGGGCAAAGGTGAGGACAAGAATGATGGTGCAAGGTTATGTTGTTGAGATTTAGCAAGCTTCCCTAATCCTTTCATGCTCTGAGTAGTATCCCTTGACCTGGAAACTCTTTTTCCAATGTTACTTCCTCTCCTATATATCCATCAGGTGTGTTCCTATCCTTATTGGGTTATGTGAGGAAGAGCCTAGTTGCTGAGTTGGTGCTCGAAGAACTTGTGGAGGAACCCGAGCGGTTGGCTCTGAAGCAGTGTCAGAAGTTGAAACAGGTTGTAACCAACTTTCATATATAATTGTCAATAATATAAGATATCTCTTTCCCTCCTGTCTTGTGTTCATTGCAATATTATATGTTGTTATTGTTCATATATGCTTTGATTTATACACTTGATATATTCTTCTCGAACCGATAACTACCTTGTTGCAGCGCTATCTTGGTTTCTTATTGCAGGATGGTTCCAGCAGAGACCAGGAGCTCTTTAAGAAATGGGAGCGGGGATCGACATTGAACGAAGGGTTTAAAGTGCAAGTCTTCTCCTTCTCCCTTCCCTTCTCTCTCCTAGTGAAAAAATAGTTATTTCTTGTTTGCATGCTTGCTTGTGAGGGTAGATTTCCATCTTTTCATTTCGATCTTGCACTGCTGTGACTAGACCTAAAGTCACAGGGAAAAAATCCCTTAATTAGATCTTCAATGAAATCCTTCATGAGATGCCAACTATTGTTTTTACCCTCACGCCTTGATTTTGCTTCAACGCATGAGATTCCTCCTTGCCAATACTAGCTCGACCTGCAACACTCTAAAGGATGACGCTGACACAATGGTCACGATCTCTTGTTTGGGTTTTCTAACAATAAAGTTGTTTTAGGGTTTCCATCATACCTGTGAGCCCCTTCTCCAATAATTACTTTGAAACTCTAGAGACTTAACATATTTCTTATACGTTGTCCAACATTAGAGAGAGCCTCAATGTGATTTCTGCTGAAAAGAGTTGGAGATTGGGCCATGCACAAAGCCTTCTTAGCCCCACTTTTTCAATGATTTCCTAAATCAATCTACCTTACACCTTTGAAATCAATTATTATGTTGAAGGAATCAATTATTACGTCGAAGACGTTATTTTAGGGGCAGGTTCTTCTAAGTTTCGTCAAAAGCTTATGGGAGCCTGCCACTACTTAGGGATAAAGCTTCCAGGATACTTAACAACTTATCAAATTCAGTAAAAATCTCTAAGACCGAAGTGGTTAATGAATTTGGCCCTTATGCCCTTTCTCACGCGGCCGAGTTTTGGTCGACCGTCTCATTAGCACTGCTACAAGCCGTGTCATGAGCACTGCTACAAGCCTCTTGATCTTTCCTTCGCTAGCAGGATTCTCTACCGTCTGTGGGTGAGGGATAGGAATCGTAAGGCCCATGCACAGGGATTTGTGAGGCGAAACGAGGAACTTCTGAAGTTTTCCGAGAAACCCAACACCAGGGAAATTTGATTCAGCATTCAAGAGATCAATGCTGCAACTGATAATTTCATCGATGCCAATCTTATCGGGCAAGGGGACAGCGCAACAGTGTAGTATACCACAGGCCAGAGTACAGAAAGCTGGAGTACAGAAATGCCTTAAACCCCAACTCTTGAAAACCCTCCTGCCATGGTAGCAATTCTCGATCCTGTAATATCAACCCCTGACAGACGGCCATGTTGCAAAGGGTTGCAAAGCTTAACGGCAAGCTGTTGGCTGCATCTCGGACCAGAAAATGTTTTCCAACATCAATATCACTAGCTTATTGTCCTCATTTGAAGCAAAAAAGAGTCGTCAATGCAGAGGCCGCGGGTATTCACAAGAAATCAAGGTATGACATCTTTTCCGTCTGCCAATCTCGAATAATACGATGTATTTCCTCTGATGCATCTGCTATTAAAGATCTTATATCATCAACAAAACCTCCCAAAAACATTACTTTGGGAACCCAACTGCAAAAACCTCTGCCATGGGGTCGAAGTGAGGGTCGCGAAAGCGATTCCGAGCGTTTAGTCTGCCCGGGATGCGGAGTTTACATGCAGAATGAACAGCCGAAGGTGCTCGGATTCTTCACAAAACCCTCAGAGAAAGTTCAAAAGACAAGAGTGTGGGTGGATGTC
>SNQJ01S0168943.1:0-11672 GCA_010110895.2 Picea sitchensis | reverse complement strand
GGTCTGCACCCAGTGTTCAATGTGGACCGCCTTCGGCCCTACTTTCCACCTCTACTAGACACATCCGACATGGCAGAACAACTCACACCAACATAGTTAAATCTAGACTGCATGGAACAAGCTAGAACTGATAAGATCATGGATACACAGATCAAGCACACCTGAAAACAAAGGATACCGCTATATCGAGATGTCAAAGCAGGCCAACTCCTTCACCAAGGCAAATGGCTCACCAGGGACCAAGTTCAGCAGAAGTTTCCTCATCTCATGGAGGAACTCAACGCAATGGGTACCATTGCTTCCTAAGGGGGGAGGAATGATCCTGGTGGATATTGGTGGCCACCCACCTATTCCACTTGGAGCCCCACCATTGCTTCTTTCAGTTTTTCAGTTTTCGCACAGTTTACTATTTTTAGCAGTTTCTTCGGGTCCTGAACTTCCGGGGCCATTTTGAGGCCCTAAATGATGTTTTTTTGGGTATGTTTCTCTCACAAAATAACATCTAACGATGCTATTTTGTCTCAAGCGTTGTAGGCCTCAGATATATATTTCCAACGAGCTATCATACGCCTAAAACGGAGATCGTATGCAAAAGTTACGACCCCGGGAAGTTGATGCACCAACTTACCCAAATGGGGCCCACATGACTTTTGCTTTTGGCGCTTCATCTCCCAGGGTTAGGTTTTTGGATGTCTAGGACTTTTGGCATTCCTGTTTATTGTAAAAGGGCCTTCAGAGCCTCATTGTAATCATCTTCTCACGGATGCGAGTAGCGGCCACATCTCTTCTCAGAGATAAGCTACCAACGCCCTAGCTAGTTTATTTCCATTCTGTCTGTAAGCATATTTCAGTGATTTGTTATTAGTGAAATGAAGTCTCATTTCCGCTGCATCTCTGTGTTTATGTGTATTTCTGTATTTCATTGTGTTCCTACATAAATCCGGATCAGCCCTAAATGGATATCGTATGTAAATGTTATGCCTCGGGAAGTTGACGTGTCAACTACCCCCATGGGGCCTCGTAAACCTTTTGGATTTTCATCTTCCGGGGTTAGGGTTTTGGATTTTATTTATGTTAAAAATTTCGTTGGAGCCTCATTGTAACAATCATTTCCTTGTGAATGAGCATAGCCATCACATCTCTTCTCAGAGATAAGCTGCCACCATTCTAGTGAGTCTTTCACTCTGTATTTCTACAGTTTTGTACATTTCGCTCATTAATAGAAATTGTGTATTAATGTACCTCTGTGTTTATGGTTATATATCTGATATATCTTTGTTATATTATTGGATATCTGATATATATCTGTACATTTCTTTATTATATCTCTGCTCTCATTTCGTGTCGAAAATAATATGAATTAATGGTATCAAAGCAGGTTGCTCTTGATCGTTTTTCATTGCATGTCCCCAACGAGGTCTGAGTATAGCAAGTTGGGTCTCGAGCTTGTCTCTCTTGAGAAAAATTGCTCTCACACACCTAAGAAACCCTCCATAGTGAAAGAAAAGAAAAATGACGGAGCAAAAGATTCTATTAATCTGTTGCTTGAGAAAGCTCTCACGTGACAGAGGGATGAAATGATGGATAATTTTTCCCACATCCTTCAATGCTTGCCAATAAAAACATGCACGTCTTCATCAAGTGACCACTTTGGAGGCACCTCTCATTTTAAGGTACAAGTTAATTTTGATATTCCCGTATTTGAAGGACAAATAGATGCGGATGCCCTAGAAAAATGGTTAAATCTGCTAGAAGGTTATTTCTTTGTTCACAATTTCTCCGAAAAGGAAAAGATCACTTTCACACTCCTTAAGGCTCTCCCACATGTCAAACATTGGTGGGAAACTTACTAGGAGAAAATTTCCACAGAGGAGTCTAGAATATATGGGGTTGAGCCCACTTGGTACTTTTTTGTGGATGCGGTCAAGGAAAAATGTTACCCTATTGGTAATTATGATGACCAATACATGAGATGGACAACACTGCGGCAAAAGAGGGGCCAAACAATGTCGGAGTTCAAAAATAATTTCCATACCTTGTGCACCAAGATTGGTATCAAAGACTTTGAGCAACATTTGGTTCTGAAATACTGCGAGGCTCTTCATTGGAACATCCAAACCGAAATGGATTTCCTGGACATCTCATCACTAGGAGCTTCCTATCGATATGCTGTCAAAATTGAGCAAAAATTTAGGCACCAGAAAAAACGAGAGTTCTAGTTTGCAAATCCGCAATGACCAAAGTATGATAAATACGACCCTAACAAACAACCTCCTGAAAACCCTTCCAAGCCATAGGAAAAGAAGGGTAACGTAAAGACAAAGAAGGACAATGGAAAGTGGTGTGATTTCCACAAAATCCCCTGGCACAACACTGATGAATTTCACTCAAAACAATCATTGGTGGTCGAGATCAAAGAAAAGGAGCCGAACCCTGATTCAGAATCTGATTCAGAAAATAATGGAAGAAGACAAATCATCGATGCAGACCCCACTGTTACTATCGTGACCACAACAATTCAACCAGAATAACCAACGTATCCTGAAGAGGGGGAGCACCTTTTTTATTCACATATGTGGGTGAAGGGGACCCCACTGCATTTTATTGTTGATAGCGGAAGCCAGAAGAACCTCATATTATCATAGGTTGTCAAGCAATTGGGATTGTCAAAAACACCAGAACCGCAACCATATAACATCAGGTGGCTTCACTAGGGACGAGATCTTTGTGTCAGCCAACAATGTCGATTGTCATATGACATCCATCCCTTCAAGGATGAGGTATTATGTGATGTTTTCCAGCTAGATGTTTGTGATGTTCTTTTGGGCCAACCATATATGTGGAAGTGCCATGCTATTTATGAGTCTTGACCCTGTAGTGTCATTGTTACTCTAGGGGGTCATCTCTATAGGATTCTAAAGGTATTTCCAACTATTGTCCCACCTAAACAGTGCCGCAAGGTAGTATCTCATACTACAAAATTCAACTTTTTCACAATCTGTTCAAAAGGTGAATAAAAGGACACTGCAACCACTGTAGCCTCAGTCCAAGCACCTTCTATCTAGCATAAGAAGGTCGACAATATTGAATCAAAGTGAAAAGATTCCTTCTACACATAGTCATCTCATCATGTTCTTGGCAACCTCCCACAAACCAAGCAATGCAACTTCTCCAGCAAGGCAAGCAACTCACCAAGGTTCAGACTAAGAAAACGCTTCCACCTCTCCCCCGGGAACTCAACGCAATGGGGACCATTGCTTCCTAAGGGGGGAGGATTAATCTAGGTGGATATCGATGGAAACCCACCTATTCCATTGGTTCAAAAAACATTTTTCCACCTTGGTAGTTTTTCGGCAGCTTTTCAGGTCCCAAAGTTCTAGGGTCGTTTTGAGGCTCTAAATGACATTTTTTGGGGATTTCGGGCCCACAAAACTATGAAAGGATTTGGTGTAGGCTAATTAGAATGTGTTCTTCTCGATTATACCTTTCCAAATGTGTATCGAACGCCCCAAACAGATATTGTATGCAAAAGTTATGCCCCGGGAAGTTGACGTATCAACTACCCCCATCAGGGCCCCTAAACCTTTTGGCTTTTCATTTTCTGGGGTTAGGGTTTTGGATTTTGATTATGTTAAAAAGGCCTTTGGAACCTCATTGTAACACTCATCTTCTTTCAAATTAGCATATCCGTCACATCTCTTCTCAGAGACAAGTTGTCACCATTCTAGTGAGTCTTTCACTCTATATTTCTACAGTTTTGTACATTTTGCTCATTAATAGAAATTATGTATTGTTGTACCTCTGTGTTTATGGTTATATCTCTGATATATATTTTTTATATTATTGGATATCTAATATATCTCTGTATATTTATTTATTATAACTCCGCTCTCGTTTCATGCCGAAAATAATCTGGATCACAAAGAACCATGAGCATATGCCAAATGAAAATCACTAAGAAATGTCAGATGAAGAAGAGGCCAATTTTATAAGGAAACTCTAGAAAGGGTCTGAGAAATATAAAGGAAAGTTACCCTTTAAGTGCTTCAACTGTGGAAAACTTGGGGATTTTTCCTCTAAATGTCCCTATTCGAAGCAGGTAGATAGTGACGATGAAGATAATTATAAACATAAAGAAATTAAGAAGAGAAAAACATGAAACACAAATAAATTCTACAAGAAAAAGAAAAACATCTATTCCAAAGAATATATTAGTTCATCTGACATGAGTGAAGATGAAGAGACAAGACTTTTATTTATGGGCATAGAAACTCAAAATAATGTTGTTGATGATAATAAAGAAAAATCTGAAGTTGAAGTAGAAGTAGACCTTGAAGGAGAACTTATTAGTGCTCTTGAAGAATTGATTAAATACAAATACAAGAACAAAGCATTAAGAGAACAACTATTAGAACATGAAGAAAAACAAAAATTAAGAGAAAAGGAAGTTTCAGTAACCATCAAGGAATCAAAACAAATCATTATTGACTTGAAGACTCAACTCCAAGAAGCCAAAAGAATTGAAGAGGTCATAAGTAAACAACTCAATGAAAAGTAATTAGACTGTGAAAATCTAGAGGCTGAAATTGTTTTTCTAAAAATAGAACCTGAGAAATGAAACAACCAATCAATATTTGAAAACAATTCTAGAATAATGGATGATATTCTTAATAGTAAAATATCATCAAGCAATAAGTCAGGACTGGGTTATGATCAAAATAAGTCTAACAAAGGATCTAAATCTACATCTCAGGAAACTGACAAAAATCTAAAAAGTTATGTAGCTGCCCTTAATAGCTCTTTTAAAAAGGAAGAAAGCAAAATAAAGATTGATTCTAATCAATAGAAATATGTTCTCCCTTCAAAATAAAATGAATATAGAAGGAATACAACTACAAGAAGAACTCCCCCAAAAAGGTATCAACATCTCTTTCTTGGCTATTGTTTCTCATGCAATAATTTTGGGCATAAAGCATTACATTGTATAGCCTATGAAAAATACAATCATAAAAATGTTCAAATATGTGGTTATAAGAACAACAAGAAATATAATAATCAATAGAATAGAAACTATAATTCATTCTCTCCACTACAAGATTACAATGTTGACAAATGCAACAACTATGGTCACAAAGCTAGTGATTGTAGACTACCAAAGCATCCCATAAAAACTTCCAAAATTCAAGAAGAAAAGCATAAGAATACATGGGAAGAAAAACAAATGGAAGAAAATGAAACAGAGTGTAAGGTATCCTTATATGGGAAAGATAAAGGATTCAATGGCATGTTGACAATGGATGTTCAAAGCATATGACAAGAGATCAAGACAAATTCCCCAGTCTAAAAAGGAAAGAAAAATGAAGAGTTACTTTTGGAGATAATGTATCTGCCAAGATACTTGGAAAGGGTACAATCAGTCTGGGAAATAACAAAGATAAAGTAGAAAATGTGCTATTAGTTGAAAATATGAAGCCTAATCTCCTCAGTGTAAGCCAAACATGTGATCAAGGACACATACTCATATTTGACTCTAAAAAATGTGAAATTAGGAAAGAGGGCTTAGGAAAATTAGTGGTTGTTGCACCCAAGACACCAAGAGATGTACATATCTTAAACATAGAAGAAGAAGAAAATTTTTGCATGATCCAAATAGATGAAATTTGGCTATGACACAGAAGAATGGGACATACAAGTTTTGACAATTTGATAAAAGTCAATAAAAAGGAAGCTGTGAGAGATATGCCAAAAATTATTAAACTTTCAAACTTTGACTATAGGCACCACCAACATGGAAATAAGACATGAGTAAGATTCAATACAAAAGAATACTCTACATAAAAAACATTAGAACTTGTTCACACATACCTCTATGGACCAACAAGAACTAAAAACATTCAAGGTGAACATTACTTCATTTTATTAATTGATGACTATACAAGGATGACTTGGGTATCTTTTCTTAAATAGAAATCATAAGCATTCAAAGAACATGTTGAAAATGAGTTTGATCTCAAAATCAAGTGCCTAAGATCAGACAATGGAGGGGAACTAACATCAAACGAGTTCAATGATTTTTGTGAAACTCATGGAATTAAAAGACACTTTTCATCTCCAAGAACTCCTCAACAAAATGGAGTTGCTGAAAGGAAAAATAGAATTGTCCAAGAAGCAACCATAACTATGTTAAATGAAGCCAAACTCCCAGATATCTATTGGAGAGAAGCAATATATACAACAATATATATACTTAACAGAGCACATATTAGATTTAACCATGACAAGACACCATATGATTTGTGGTTTGACAGACCAACATCAGTAAAACACTTCAAAGTCTTTGGGAGGAAATGCTATATAAAAAGAGATGATGATAATCTAGGAAAATTTGATTGCAGATTAGATGAAGGTATATTTTTTGGTTACTCATCCAATAAAAATGCCTACAGATGCTATAATCTGAGGCTACACAAAATTATGGAAAGTGCAAATGTAAAGGTAGATGATCTAACATCAAGAAAAATCAAATATCGAGACAATTCACAAGTTAATGAAAGAAGAAGAGATGACGATGATGATGATGAAACTGAAGAAATATAAGAAGAAGAATCACAAAGTGAAGAATAAAATGAAGAGGAAGCATCACCAAGACAAGAGTCAAAAGTACCATCAAGAAGAGTATAAAGATATCTACGTGAAAGTCAAATCATATGCAACAAAAGTGTTGGAGTTGAAACAAGAAGAAGGATAACATATAAATCAGAACAAGCAATGCTCTCCCTAATAGAACCCAAAAAATTCGCAGAAGCTAGAAAAGATGAAGATTGGATTCAAGCCATGAATGAAGAGATTGATCAAATAGAGAAGAATTGGACCTGGGAACTTGTTCCAAGACCAAAATATAAAAATGTGGTAGGGACCAAGTGGATTTTTAAAAATAAAGTTAATGAAGATGGTCAAATTATAAGAAATAAAGCAAGATTAGTGTGCAAAGGATATGCACAAGTAGAAGCGATTGACTTTGAGGAAACATTTTCCCCAATAGCCAGATTAGAAGCTATTAGAATGTTCTTGGATTTTGCATGTTTTAAATACTTCAAAATATATCAAATGGATGTCAAATAAACATTATTAAATGGAAATCTATAGGAAGAAGTTTAAATAGAACAACCTGAAGGATTTATATTATTGGAAAAGAAAGACTATGTCTGCAAATTAAAGAAAGCATTGTATGGTCTCAAACAAGCTCCCAGGGCATGGTTTTCAAGACTTGATAATCATCTATAGCAACAATGATACAAATGAGGAGCTACTGATAACAATATTTATATTAAAATTGAAAATCAAAATATGATTATTATTGTAGTATGTGTGGATGATATCATCTTTGGAAGTAATATAAATCCTCTAAGCAAGAAATTTGCTACAGAAATGCAAAAAGAATTCGAGATGTCAATGCTTGGTGAGTTGACATTCTTCCTAGGATTACATGTTTCATAATCAAATAAAGGCATATTCATATCTCAGACCAAATACATTAAAGAAATGTTGAAGAAGTTTCAAATAGAAGATTGTAAACCTATTAGCACTCCTATGATTACAGGATGCAAACTAAGCAAAGATGATGAATCACTAGAAGTAGACCAAACCATGTATAGATCAATTATTGGTAGCCTATTATATGCAACAACAACAAGACCAGACATTATCCAAGCTGTAGTATTAGTGGCCAGATTTCAATCTGCACCTAAAGAGATATATATGAAATAATTAAAAAGGATTTTTAGATATATCAAAGGCACCTTGGATTTTGGATCATGGTATCCAAAAAAGAAGACTTCATATTAACTGCATATACTAATGCAGACTAAGTTGGAAGTGTGGATGATAGAAATAACACTAGTGGAGGAGCATTATTCCTAGGAAAATGTCTTGTGTCATGGCTAAGTAAAAAACAACCCTCCATGTCACTATCTACAATAAAAGTTGAATATATTGTTGTTGCCTCCTGCTACACTCAAGTAATTTAGATGAAACAAACTCTGGAAGACTTACGAATAAAGTATGATCATCCAATTCTTCTTAATTGTGACAATACTAGTGCCATAAACCTTTCTAAGAATCTTTTCATGCACTGAAAAACCAAGCATATCCCAATCAAATTTCATTTTTTAAGAGAACGAGTTTCTCAAAAAGTTGTTAAAGTGGAATACGTGGATACTAAAGAACAAATTGCAGATATATTCACAAAATCTTTACCCATGAGTACTTTTGAATACCTTAGATAGAAATTGGGGGTAATCTCCATATCTAATTGAATTGCACAGGTTTCATCAGAGGAGGAGTACATGGATAGGGGGAGTATAACCTCAGAGGGAGAAGAGAAATATCCGTTATGCCATTGTTGTCAAAGGGGGAGAATAAACAGTAAAAACTCAATTAAAATAAAGTTTTTTTTTACTTTGTTTCCATCAATGCCAAAGGGGGAGAATGTTGGACATGATGTTATGGTGTTGGCATTGATGTCAAAAAGGGTATATGATGCTAGTATTGGCATTGATGCAAAGAGGTCAATATTATGGTCATCATCATCAAAATTGCGCGTATGATATTGTCAAACTCATGCATTGACTAAAAATGATTATTTATGGATACTAAATTTGTCCTATCTAAATGCAAAGGGGAAAGATCAAAATCTGGCGCTCAATAAAATGTGTAAAAGGGTATGGTATGAGAGTCTCTATTATACATCTTGAACTTCGACTTGGATAAATTCGACTTACATTACCTTCAACTTCGACTTGGATAACTTCAACTTGCATTACCTTCGACTTGGACTTGCATTGCCTTTGACTTTGATTTGGATAAATTCGACTCACATTTCTAGACTCTTGGTCGAATCAACTTTGGTCGACTTACTTTGTATTGAATCGAATTGCATTTTGGTCGACTCATTTTTCCCATTTCAACTTCCGAGTGGTCGAATCTATTTTATTTTCTGACTCGAATTTGGTAGACTTACTTTGCCTCGACTCGACTTGCATTTTGGCTGACTCATTTTTCCCATTTCGACTTTCGGGTGGTTGAATCTATTTTATTTTTCGACTCGACTTGTGGCTTGAGTGGTCGGGAATTTCTCGTCATATAAACAACCAAAGTTATAATTGTTTTAAACTGAGAATTTTGTGTTGGTGAGATGGATAGGCTATAAGCCTCATGTTTATGGATCAAACATCTTAATCTTCAATGATCTAGAAAATATAATATGCATGGAGTAACTGTAGAGGAACATTTATTGGATGGATGAGGTCACTTACTCAAATATTTAGGCACCTAGGAAAACTATCGTACTTAGAGAAATCCCAGAAAAAGAACACAAGTAGGATTTGTGGAATAATTCGTAATCACCTAGTCATTTAAATAAATATAGGATCAAAGAGAAAGCCCTGATCCTAATGCACTTTATTCTCTTTCCTATTTTATTAATAATTGTTACTTTGATCGTCTTTATAGGTGTGAGAAAAAAAATGCAAAGAATAGTTAGAAGTATGACTATGATCGTTAGATCACTGGACTAAACCACATAAATCATAAATTCTATGGATCAACAATGGACAACGAACATTGATCATAGATCATTGGATCAATATGGAAGTGAGACCAAAATAAGAAGAGTCAATCCATAATTGAGATCGAATCATAAGAACTAAAAATATGATTAAGATAATTAACACCTCAGGATCGGGTTTTGTTCAAAGAATTGTTACAACAACAATAAACAATTTTTAGCACCTGGATATTCCATTAATGTCGAAAAACTTACAAGGGATTTGAAGTCTTTTGAATTAAAAAAATAATTAATGACAAAATGTTAGCATTATTATTAAATTAAATAAAGAGGTGCATTGGTTCATACAAAGAGACAGATTGTTTTAATTTCATACATGTTGGAATACTATATAAACAAGAAAGTATAGTGGAAGGAGAACACCTATGTGGTCTAATTCAGAAGATCAAAACATAGATAGAGTCCAAGGAATAACTTGAAACATTCACATGAAGTGAGGGTGGAAGGGAGAAGCAANAAGGGAGGATTGGAATCCTATACAGGTTATAGCCTAAAACAGGGAGTTGGTGCTTCCTCAAGTTGGTGCTTGAAAACAAGAGGATTTGAGTCCTCTATAGGTTGGAGCCTGATCTACAGGGAGTTGGTGATTCCTCAAGTTGGTGTTTGGAAAACAGGGGATTGGTGTCTCCTTGAGTTGGTTCTCAAAAGAAGAGAGATTGGTGTCTCTTACAAACTGTAACTTGTAAATGAAATATAATTTTTATGATTGTTACATTTAAAATTCAGAGTTTTGTACATTCTTGTTGATAAATTGTTATAATTTAATAAATAATTAATTTAATTTGATAAAAATAAGAAATACTAATTCACCCCCCTCTCTCAGTATTGAACAGCATTCCAACAATCACTTAATGACAACTTCCTGAACTCCTAACATAGATCAAAGTTTGGAAAACTTTGCTTATGTGAGAAACTTTGTGAAAATGTCTACAACTTGATCATATGTAGAGTAAAATAACACTTCAAGAATGCAATCATGAATGCTCTTTATGATGAAGTGCATTTGTATCTCAATGTGTTTGATGTGCTAATGTTGAATTTTATTTTTGGCAAGCATGATTAAATGTCGGTGAAGAGCATGCACAAAATTTATTTTAATAAAATAAAATAGAAATCATATATGATCAATAATCTTATTTTCCTCAAGACTATAGCACTTGTAACTTACACTTTGATATTGCCCTTTGACATAATAGTTGATATCAATTTTTAAGAAGATTCAACATTCAAGCTCATATTTACTACCCACAAGCTAAGCTTTCAATTGTGGTTATCCTCCCAATTTGTTCAAGCATAACACTATTTTTCCCTTGTATGGTCATTGGTAGTAACTAGGACACCAATCCCACATATATATTCTAGTAAAATAATTTACAATGTAACGTGTTATTGGGAAATCCTCTAAGGTAAAAAAATTCTAGTCATCATATTGTTATCACTCAATTTTGTATCAATCTTCCTACTAATATTTCCTTCTATTAACTTTATCAAGCAATAACAATAATGAATTTTGAGATAATGTTCATATCAATTTTGCAAAATGTTTCTTTTCTTTTTAAAAAATTTCAAAGTT
Organism: Picea sitchensis; assembly: GCA_010110895.2. Taxonomy (NCBI): domain Eukaryota; kingdom Viridiplantae; phylum Streptophyta; class Pinopsida; order Pinales; family Pinaceae; genus Picea; species Picea sitchensis. The sequence goes on along the minus strand of SNQJ01S0168943.1, from coordinate 474 downwards.
TTTAGGCCACCAAGTTTTTCCAGTTTTTTTGAGTTTTTCAAATCCAAGTTAATGCTTGTTGAACTTTTCCCTTTTTCACCCGATCTTGCTTAATTTTAGAGTTGATGACCCCCATTGAATTTTTGTATGTGAATTTTGCAACAATGATTGATATTCTTCTTGTTTTTGACGACTTTATTTACACGATATTACCCTAAAATAAAATGACAAGAAAATTAACGTACAAGAAAGGTAAAGTGATTTATGTTAGAAGTCTACATGGGAAGCCTATAATATTTAAGTATATAATGGCATAACTGAAATGATAATCCTATTATATAAAACACTATGATTGCTAGTCCCTTTTCATGAAGCAACTTCATGTGTTACCAAAGTTGTTAGATAAACATATGCCTCTTATGTGCAGTTGGCGGTGTCCCATATTTTTGTTTGCAGTGTGACTATAGTTTAAACTTTAAGGACTTCTAGGGTGTG
>SNQJ01S0168940.1:0-20740 GCA_010110895.2 Picea sitchensis | reverse complement strand
CAATCTAGGCTTTACACATTTTCTGAATTTATTGAACCGGATTCTTCTTTACTACTTACCCATGCTGATGAAAGCAGTAGTATATGGCATGAAATGTTCAGGCATTTAAATTTCAGATATATGAAACATCTTAGAAAGCAGGGGTTTGTTGATGGTTTAGCAGACATCCATTTCTCTAAATGAATTTGTGAAGGATGTGTTCTTGGAAAACACCCTCAAGAGAAATTCGACAAAGGAAAGACTCAGAGAGCTTCCTCTCCTTTATATCTGATCCACAATGACCTTATGGGCCCTTTTCTAAATCCATCAATCAACAAATCAAGGCATGTGATCATTTTTGTTGATGATTTCTCACGCTTCACATGGAATTTCTTTCTCAGGAAAAAATCTGAGGTATTTCAACACCTCAATATTTAGAAGCCTTTGTTGAGACAAAGTCAGGAAAGAAAATCAAAATCCTATGAAATGATAGTGGGGGAGAGTATGTCAACCATGAGATCCAAAATATTTTTCCTGAGGCAGGTATTCAGTTGAGCACATGGTTCCCTATACTCCACAACAAAATAGAGTTTTTGAGCTGAAAAACAGATCTCTAAAAGATATGGCCTCTTGCATGCTACATGCAAAGTCACTTCCACAGAGATTATCGGCTGAAGCACTTAATTATGCAACCTACATCCAAAAAATATCTCCCCATAGATTTGTCAAGGATAAGACCTCCTATGAGTCTTGGAGCGGCCTCAAAACATAAGTGACACACTTTCACATTTTCAATTCACATTCATGGGCCCAGATTCCCTATGAAAAAAGGAAGGAACTTGATCCACAGATAAATGAGTGTATATTTGTTGGATACCTCGATGATTGTGAATGAATACAAACTTATTGGTGTTTTCTTGGGTAGGGTTATCATTGAGCTTAGTGTCCAATTCGATGAAAGTTTCTTGCATGTACCTCAACAACTGCATGAAAGCACTTTTGTTCTTCCACTTGTTGGAGATGATGATCATGCACATGTCGACTCTTCTTTAGATGAGAGTTATGATTCATAGGATTTATATGATCTAGATACAAATTCAATATATTCATATGTAGATTCAGTGCACATAGATGCAAATGTAGAGCCAAAGATGTGGCCCAAGTGGTCTCAAAATACTCTTCTGGATGTAGGGGATCTTGTTGGTCATCTAGCAGATACTAGGAGGACTCAATCCGATTTCAAGGAGACGCCTCTTTCACTCACTTCCACTAAAATGGCTTCCACTCATGACCTTTCTTGGTTCCGTCTTTAGATCCATAGTCTTATGGAGGCTTTGGAAATCCGGCAGAATTCGCCATGCAAAGAATTTAATTCCCTCCTGGGGAACTTTCAGGACTTGGATGGTTCCCCTTCCTTTTGGAAGGAAACTTGTTAGGTGCAGATTGGTCTACAGGACCAAGAGAGAAGTGTATGGACAGGTTAGTAGATAAAAATCTAGGCTTGTTTCAAAAGGCTTTCGACATGTGCATGGCATTGACTATGATAGGACCTTCACTCTAGTGAAGATGGATTCCATACAATTGGAACTTACCACTATGGTAATAAAGGATGGAATTCCATCGGATGGAAGTGAATAATCATTTATTCATAGTGATCACTCTGAGGGAGATCTATATGGGTGGCCCAGTGTTTATGTGGGATTCATATTTGGTGTCATTGAAGAGTCTCTTTATGTATAAGTAGGCTCCAAAGGGAATGGTATGCCAGTATGGACTCCTACTTGTTGTCAGAGAAATTTGTACGTTGTAAATCATGCAGAATGTTTACATACTTAGGATGGTTGATTCACTTCTACTCATGGTTCTATGTTGATGATTTTTTTGATCATTGATTGCTCGACTTCAATGATTTACTATGATCGAAGGGATACGCATGAAATGTTATCGATAGCAGATATGGGTTCCTACACTTCACTATTCGGACTCGAGTCGGTTAGGATGCATCGGACATCAAACTATCTTAGGCCAATTATGCACGATATCTCCTTGAGAGAGATTTCCTTAATGATACAAGTTTGCCCATCCCTTTCTTATCAGAGTCAAACTTGGGATAAGTGAAAGATAAGTTGATATCTGCTTGTACAGATAACTAGTGTGGATCTTGTTGTATTTCACACACTCAGACCAAACCTCTCCTATGTGGTTGGAGCAGTCTCAAGTTCATGAAACCACATGAAGAGATACATTGGAAGGCTGCAAAGTGTATCCTTTGATAATTACATGGAACCATCACCTTTTAGATTCACTATTCAACAGACTCTACAGTGGATCTCATGGGTTCAACGATTAGAGACTAGTTGTGATAACGATCCTTAAATTCCACATATAGTTCTTGGAATGGAGTCTTGGTTCTACTGAGAACCTATCTATTGGTTGAGAAAGAAGCATGATTCTATTTCTATATCTTCCAGCCAAGGAAGATACATAGGGGTAGTTAACATAACGATTAAGGCTATGTGGCTACAATATTTTCTCCTTAGAGTTGGGCATTTTAGTTTCATTGGGCGATCTTCATCTGGTGTGACAACCAAGGCACTCTAAAGTTCTGTGGGGTCATTTAGAGGAAGGCGATTGATGAATCACATCAGAATCTACATTACCATGCATAGAGACTTAATTATGGGGATCATGAACCTACATTTTTTTTTCCTTTAGCAGAACAAAATATAAACATCCTCACCAAGACCTTCACCGAGCAAAAGTTCCATTCTACGCGAGAAATTAGGTCTTGGAGTGAAGGAGACAATTGTCTAGCAACTGTCAATTCTTATTTTTACATACATTTTAACTTGATGTGGGGGTTTTCCCATGAGGTTTTCCACCTTTCCTCACTTTATTCCGATTAGCTATGGATTTTGTATTTGGCAAGGTACCTAACATGTCCTCATTGCTGGGATACATTCTTTATTTTCACCATAATGATGTTTAGGGAAGGTGTTAGAGTTACTTCACACACACCTAAGATTTATTTTCCTAAGTTTTTTTCTATGTTTATTAGTCATTATTGAGTCTCCTATATTTTAAGGAGAACATTACTCTAGGAGAATATTCTCCCTAAAACATAGGAGAATATTCTCTTCAGTTTGATTAGTTGAGTGGAATCTAGATGCTATAGTGGGATTATCACCATGCATCATTGGGATCATCACCAACTAATGTGCATTTTCATTGGGATCATCACCGGACTAGTGCATTACCCATTATTCCATGATCTCCTCCTCAATCCACTCTGTTTTAATTCGATTAGTTGAAGATTGATAGACTAGTTAAATCAACTAGGTGGCAATTCACTCCCATAACTTACCGAGATTCTAGACTAGATGGAAATTTACTCCCATAACCGTTGGTGTTTGTATAGATTACTCTAGAACATACTATGGGACTTGGCTTCTCCTCAAGTGTACCTTTGGATTTGAGTTATACATATTATATCATATGTAAATTATCATTTCATTCATTTGGTTAATGACAATTGTTCCATTCTTTCTCTAAGTGCTTCTCTTTTCTTTATTTTCTCTTTCTGGCCCCGGTATGTCAATTCCCAACTAGATATATTAAATGCGGGTTCAACACATTTACAATAATTTGAGGTTTCAAAACATTCCATCTCTGTTGCAACAAAGATACCAAACAATGAAGAAAAGTGGTTCAAGGCTATGTCATTAAATGCTTCCTTCTCAAAGGAATTCCCTTAGCCAGTATCGGGAGGACAACTTGTCCAAAGGGGTAACTAGAAGCCACATGCTTGAATGTCTTGATAAGATTCTAAGGGTTATCCAGAGATATTTCAAATGTGAGGGGGGTTTAACATGAACAAAAATACATCAGGTTGTTGTTACACTTCAGAGGGAAAGAATCCATGAACCTCCCATTTTATCTATTTAGAAGCATTGGTAAGATGTTTGATAGAGTTCAAGACAAGTCAAATCAAGTAGACACCAATGTCTTTCACTATAACCTTATTAATATGTTAGTGATGGAAGAGTTGAGAAAGACAAAATTGATTGGGAAACATTCCTCACTTCATCACAGTTTCAATTAAATTTCTCCCCCAATCCACAGTCCAAGATACAAATTCCCACTCTTGTTGATAAGACTGTGTATTCATAGGTTAGCAAGAAGAAAATGGGTATTATGAATGATAAAGCTGATAGATCCACAAATGAAGAGTGGGATGGACTTCAAAACTTCACATAGAAGCTTCACTCATGGCGAGATCCTATTCCTATGGGGTTCCTTCTTATTCTGAGAGGGAAGAAAGCTTGTTTCCCCTCACCCATTCTTTGCCTGGGGTTAAGCCCTAGGAGGCCTTTTACTAGGCGGTAGCCAAGAAAAATGTCCCACAATGAAGGATGATGCAACATATACTTCATCCCACAGGACAGGTAAATCCAAATCTTTTGAGCAGCCCATTGAAATTGTTGATATCACTACTCAACATGAAAGCAATCCCACCATTAAGAGGCTCAAGAGGCAACTAAAGGAAGCAAAGAAGATGAAAGGCGATAAATTGAAGAAGACTTGGATTCTAGGAAAGAAGTTTAAGGGAATGATGGGCATGTACCATGAGACCATTGAAAAGGCTAGTTTCTTAGCTAAAATATTCCATCTACTTCATGACCCTTGATCATCTTCTATAGAATAGATCTCACCAATCTCAAATTAGGAAATTGAAGGCATAACTACATCCTTTTAAAGAATAATTGGCCAAGAGAAACGTGGACATGTTAGTAAAAAGGTTTCTACTAGGATAATCTCTAGAATTAAAAAATGAAGATATTAAGTCTCCATAGCCAACATCAATTTTGGTCAAGTTCTTGTTTCATGCATTTTACAATGTTTTTGGTGATGTCTATGTTTGACATGATTATCCCGGTTTAGGTGATTTATTTTATCAAAGTTATTAAGATTATAATTTTACAACATTTTGAGACTGATAGAGTTATGGGATCTCTAAATGCCCGATAACATGAAAACATTGACTACATGAAAGGTTAGTACTGGCATTGTGGCTGGGCACATTCAAAGGCCGATTTGCAACACAACACTACTTATTTCGGTTTTAAGTTTGGACGAAAATAAAGTTGCTAGATGTCAAGATAGATGTGTACCATATTCTGAAGGTCATTTGCAAGTTGGTAGGCCACCTACCTATAGAGAATGCACTCAAATGGACACATCATCAACCTTTAAAAATATTTTGCAAACGTTGCCAACATCATCATGGAAAATACCAATCTTTCTTTTCTATTGTGCACTGTTGCCATGCTTTCCTTAGGCATAGGGATCCTATGAATAAGTTTTTATTTGAATTGTAAAGATGTCAACGATAGTCTAGGCTATGAGATGATCATTGTAATATTGAAGAAGGGTTCGAATGGTTTGAGAGAGGACTCATATTTTGATATTTTCTATGTAGTAGAGAACTTCCCCTATTGTATGGACTACACCTAAGACACTTTGGATAATGGAAATCAATCTTGTTTCTTATCATCTTTTTTCTATCTTACTTTGATTACAATATGTTGAATGATTCATCTGGTTGATTGTATCTATGTTACAATAAAAGATCTATTGTGATATTGTTTACGAATATATCATAGTCTTTCTCTTATTTTTAAAGAGGTTCTTATTTGAGAGAGTCTTCTTCATATGTATGTTAGTATTACTAGATGTAGATAATATACATATTACACATTTCTTATCAAGTATTCCACCTACTTACTTTATCTCTTAAAACATGATTTGAAGTTATTCAAGGCCTTATTTGTTGGTGTATGTTGTATGGAGTTATCTGTGATTAAAATTATTTTCTGAGTTTTCCATCCATTTCCACCTTTTATAAACATTTATATTTCACATTATGATGGGTGATAGGCTTGCACTTACAATAGTATAAGTGTGACTTCTAGTGCTATTATGAAATTTATGGGTTTCTTCCTTCTTCTACTTATGTGATTACATTAGTAATGATCGGTTCTTCATTCATTGATAGTTTGGTATTGTGGGAATTATGGCTATGGGTATTATTATTTGGTTAAGATATATTGAAATGTTTGGTTTCTAATGTACTTAAGATGTCATGCCAATCTATTTACCAATATCACTCAAAACTTGCTGAGCAAATGGGCATAATATTAAAATATGAGAAATACTTTCTTCCCCCTACTTGCAAAGATTATAGGAACTAAGACCTTATTCATTATGATTTTGTAACATCTACCAAGTTAATACTCTATTTTTCAATTCCACCGACATAAATACAATGGTCTTATTGGGAACTTCTACCCTCCAAAATTTTCACCACCACTTAAGAGCATTTTTCCAATCATTTCACTGAATTATACCCCCAACTTGGTAGTATAACTACCTATAGTCCTATATTTTTCCCAAACCAGGGCATCGAGGTCCTCTCTCAACCTTGTGTGAGCTATTTTTAACTCAATCAAATATCCATACCATAACATTTCTTGATCACCTTCCATCCCTAACACTTGGGTAGTTTTCCAACCTTGGTGCTAAATGTTTGTGGAGACAAAGTCTCCAACTTGCCTGAGAGTAAAGAAATCTAATTCTTGTAATTTTAAAATCAAATCATCAAGAAGGAAAACAAAATTGCTACAACCCATAATTTCCATCTACTCCAATCCTTACCCATGTGCCATTACCAACTCTCTAAGCAAGATAAGACCCAATAACAAGAAAACAACATATCAATTCTTTCCATTGATTATAAACATTTTTTATTCTTTTCCTTTCACTTCTAATGCAATCCATCAAAGTGCATAGAGAAATATACTTATGAATGATAATAACTCCCACAAGCTATCCTTTGAGATTGAATTCGGAATTTTACAATAAAAGAAGTTCTAGAATCATGAATATGCTTTAAGCCCTAGCCTCCCTAATCCTTTGTCTTATTTAAGGAATACCATTTTTTGGGATCTGTACCCAACTTATCATTCCCTCCTTTCCACTTAAGATGTCATGCCATGACTACGTTGCACCATCATTTGCATTAATAGTGAGATAATATGGGTTGAAAGTAACTTGAAACACAATGGAACTTTCATTTAGCATTTGCAAATGGGTTTGCTTTGACCTGCAGGGTGTTATGTTCACCTATAGGTATGTAGGTGGACATCTCAACCTATAGGCCTATAGGTTGAAATTTCATCCTACGCAATCGTCGGCAGAAATTACATCCTACATGCCTATAGGTACTAGTGTCTTCTTCTTATGAAATAAATGGTCCTAGTGTCATATTATATTCTCCCTAAGGGAAACCTCACTAGTATGCTTTCTTACTGAACTTTTTATGCACTAATAATGTTGTCAATAATCTCTTTTCCTAGGCCTCGAAAAGGATTTAGAGATGGGTTGTAGGAATTAGTAGGTATTTTATGATTCAAAATTAATTATTAACATGGTTAAAATAAGCTACATACCAACAAAGAAGGTTTTTAGAAGGTACATTCAAGTATTTGATCAACTTATTGAAAGTTTTCTCTCATTCAATGTAAACTACATTAGTAGAGAATTGGTTTTAGTGACTAATAAGCTAGCTATTTTTTCCTATTATCCTATTAGGTATCATTATAATGATAGACCTAATTGTGATGTTATTTTACTTTATCATCCCTATGTGTCCGATAATAAATAATCTTGGAAAAGTTTTTAGAATGAAAAATATCTTTGTTGTTTTCTTAGAGACCAAGGGAGTAGGTGTATTTATTCATAGGTATCATAAAAATAATTTTTTATCATTAAGGATGGAGTCCCTATTGAGAATATATTTTCATCTAATGACATTCCAAATAATTCTAGTCAAAACCATTATCCCTCCACGTGGAAGGCTACACTATCCTAGTGAATATAGGTTCTGAAAATGATCCCAAAATATTATACATATGCGCCCAATGTACCAAGGAAGAAAAAACCAAGTATGTATCTCTCTTTCATGAGTTCAAAGACATTTCTTCTAGGTCCTATAAATACCTAAGGGGTTTTGATCCTAGTATTAATCATCACTGTATCCCTCTTGAGAAGGGGGATACACCATTTAAACAAAAACAATCCTCTGTCTAATCTCAAATCAATCATCAGATATAAATGGTGGCATTCAACTTTTGTGTGGGAATTTAGAGACTTCTTGTTGGTTTAGTATTTATATCTGCTTCTAAGGCTAACTTTCAGGGTTAGGATCTAATGGGATCCCAAAAACCCTCTAAAACTATTAAGCCTCCTAGTAGAAGCAGGAAGAGAGCACAACACAGAAGGTCTTGCATGAAGTCTCACTCAATATAGTTCTATGGGTGAATACAATGCTTATATGCTTGCAATGTAGGAAAGAGTGGGGATCACGGGATTGCAGCTCATCCTCTTAGTCCTTGATCTGGTTGTTCCTTTTATTATTCTTAATATTCATTCATCACGGTACTTCTATGCATGCATTCTAATAGATCTTACATAAGCATTCATTCATCCATTCACATTCTAACTACTGATAGAGAAATGCATCATATTAAGCACCACACATAACACAATTTTTACCGTGGTTCCACCCCTCACAGGCTACATCCACAAAGATCTGGCTTCTTAGGCACTTTTATTTAGATTTCTGCAATATATGGTGTTGTGTGCACTATATTTTCTTATCATACAATCACAAACATGTTCCACAATCCATATGAGGATGATTATATTGCACCAGGATCCTCAGCTTACGATCTAACCCTCAATATCTAGCTACTTTACTCTCCTAGCTCAACAACTTACAAAAAGGTATCAGATCTTACAGTCATTCTCCTAGCCAAAAAACAAAGTATTCTCTAACATCCTCCCACTTGACCCTAACCTCTACTCTTATTTATATTAATTTCATCTTATCAACCATTATAATTTATTACAAAAACCCTAACCTAATGTGGTTAGGTTTTACTTCGTAATGTGCCTTACATGTTTTCCCTCCTTTGCATGTGGCTTTTCCTTGCATGTGCTGCTTTTCCTGTCTGTTCTTCTCCAAAATTGGCCTTATCTCCCCAAAATAAATCCTTTATCCATGGTAGGAATGCACCCAATAGGCCACCAACATTGACATGTGGATTTTCCCATGCCACTTAGCTAGTGCGTGCTCCTTCGACGACTATTTCCAAAATTTGGAATTTCTTTGCTAGTTCCCTTCCTCACGTCTTGAACTGTGCGACTTTTCTTGTCAGTGTCTCTACTGAATGTACTGTGATATCCTCCTATATCAGTGCTACACACTCTGCCTATGCTTGCTCCATGTTCTTCTTCTCCTCCTCCAGCACACGATCATCCATGCTGCTTTCTCTTTGATCCGTCAGGATTTTGAAATGACTTATGGTTGAGTTGTTATTTGCATGTATTGATTAACCATTGGAAAAACTTAATGAAAGGCGAGGAAAAGAAAATGAATTATACAACCATTAACATAGTGCGAATCTGAAATGCAATGAAAACAATAACCATAGACACAAGTTTGATAGCAGGGTTCGGCAACTTTGCCCTCGTCTACAGGCCTTTTTCTCTTACGTGAGGGAGAGCTTCTTGATTTCTTTTAAGTTTATTGAGTACGTATTTACAATTTCGATTGGCTCCTAGACTGATCTGGTCTTGTTAGCCATGATCTCTAGAATCTTTCACAACTTACGGCACATGAAACGGATATACCGAACTCTTAGAAATCGTCCGACAGCATCTCCTCCTCAATAGTTTCCCTTCATAAAAATGGCTTTGACTTGGTTTTTCCTCAGAATCTTTGCTCTCCAAAACCATCCGAAATCTCTCCAAAGGCTCTCAAATCTGACCAAATGGCCTCAACATGGCCTTGGTTAAATAGTTAGAGAGGATTGGTTTCAATCTCCAACTTCCTCCCAAGAATTAGGCTCTAAAAAAGCCCAATAACTCCCAATTACATTAAATTGGTTTAATTACATTTAATTAGTCAAAAGTGGTTAAAAACCACTTTTAAACTATAATGTAGTTATAAACTTGGCTTAGGCCCCTTTTTGCTGGGCGCAGCCCCCTTGGCACGGTCATATGAACTGCATGTGGCCACGCGCTATAGTGCGACCACCCCACAAGCGCCAGCGGTCACGTAGGCATTTGCATAGGCAGAGTGGGTTCCAGCGGTTATCAAACCCTTGCGCGCACATGTGGTAGCGGTTAGCTTATAGCGGATTCAAAGGCGCAGCATAAACCCGTTTGAATATTGAAACCCGCGCGTTGTTTGCCTGCGAGGGGTCGCATGTAATGGAGCGGAACCGGCGGCTCTGGTCGGGGCTAGCCCGGTGAAACCAGCCAACCCATTCAAGCGCGGCCAAATGCATAATCGCCAAACCGCACAAGCACCATCCGTGGAAGGCGGTGGTCCGCCGGGAAAATGTTAAAGCGCGTTGCCAGCGGGAGATTGGCCGGGTTGATCCCCGGCGACTAATGGTGACATAGGCCTTATTGGCCAAAATCCGGGGTGCCGGTGGCGGCAGCGATGGGGCCGCGTGGCACCCAACCGTGCAGCAGGCGGTGCTGCGTGTCAGCAGCCAGTTGATCAAGTCAACCAACCCGGAAGATGCCGCGTGTCCATGTTGATTAAGCCGCGATCCAGCATACTGGCGTGGCTGCCGCGTCACTTCCGTGCGGCTACGTAGGCTGCCGATCACTCGAGCCACGTCATCCACCGTACACCCAGTCAACCTTTGCGTCATCCGCCCGTCTGGCTGGCGGCGTCATCCGTCCGTGTCACCCTTCCGGTGGTGACACGTGTCACTATCGAGATTGGTCCAACCGTGCTTGAAAATGCCAAAGCGCGACCGTGTCGCACTACGGAGATGCCACATGTCACGTACGGACTTACCGCGTTATTAGCCGCGTGCGGACATGCCGCGTCGTGTCCTGTACGGGTTGTACGGACTGCATAGTCAACAAAGTCAAAATTTTTCCCTGTTTGGCTGTGGGACATAATGCGATATCTCCCCTCATCTGGACTCCGTTGCGATAAAATTATACCACCGAGGAATCAGGAGGTGTTTGGATGTAATGGTGTTGGTTTCGTTGAATTCTGGACACTTTCATTTTGAGCATTTTTATGCCGACGGTCTGGCGAATCCGATTTGGGATCACACCTCCAACAATAAAGACCTTTTGGTCCCCAAAGGTTCTGGAGACTACTCGACAAGCTTCGAGATAGGCCACCGGTTATCTTTGTCTCCTGAAAGATGATTAATGGAAGCAAAATGCAATGAAGTTGAGACTTCCACTTCTGGCAGAACCAAGTGTCTGCTTTCTTTCCTTCGCGGTGTTCTTCTTGATTTGTTGGTAATCCTTCCTCCTTTGTGGGTATGTGCAAAATCCTCTTGCCCTTTTTTGGACGAAGCTCCGAATTAAACTTCCAACAAATAGCCTTTTGATGTCCACTCTTGTTTGCAAAGCGTTACAGCGAGTTTTCGACATCCATACCTGCTTGACCTTCTCCTTCTTTCGTTGTGAACTTGAGTCTTTACGTCGCGTTTCCTTCTTGGAATACATAGGTTTCCTGTGCAAAGTTTGTCTCTTCCAACCTTACAGCAGCCTGATACTTGGTTGAATGGCGGTAAACGCATGGATAACGTTTCCACAAGTTCTGGTTTGCAGTTATTCTTGTTATAATCAAAGGAGAATTAACAAAAACATCACCATTATACCTTCCATGCTGATCTTCGCTTTTCTTTGGAGGCGACTTGCATTCACTACCACAAACCTAAAGTGATGCGCCATTTCCCTTTATGAAGTGTTCTGCTTATTAATCTTAAATTCGACCATTTGAAGCATTACTTGCTTCGAAGTTTTGGAACCATCTTGGAAGACTCTCTAAGGTCCCCTCTTTCATATCCCAATCCACGGTATCGAGGCCTTTCTTCAGCCTCAATGGGATTTACAATGCCTTGACCTCGAAGTCCAAGGCCCTTTCCTTTTCATAACTTATCTTGGTTAATATTCTCAAACCCTGCACATTGTGTTTTGAAATTCACAAAACCAACCCGATGGTGGGAGAAAATTTGATGAAAACCTTCGCTGCGCGTACGCCCTGGGGATATGTTGTCTGCGAAGCGGATGTAGAGAGCACTTCCTTCAATGCTTCTTTTCCTTTGTTGTTCTTTGGAAGTTTTTAAACTTGAACCGTGCTCTTTCGTCCCAAGTAGTCTTCATACAACACCTTCACCATCTCGACCATGGAAAACTGATCTCGAACTTCTTCTCGTCTTGAGAAAGTCCTCTGTAGATGCCATTTTCCTCCCTGAGATGTGTGCTCTTCCCTAGCTAACATGAAAAACTCAATTCCAGACGTCAACTAGCTCACGATACCACTTGATCCGTTGGGATTTTAGGAAATGACTATGGTTGAGTTGTTATTTGCATCATATTGATTAACCATTGGAAAACTTAATGAAGAGAGCGGAAAATGAATTATACAACCATTAACATAATTGCGAATCTAAAATGCAATGAAAGCGACAAACCATAATGCACAAGTTTGATAGCGGAGTTCGACAACTTTGCCCTCGTCTCGAGACCTTTTCTCTGTGAGGGAAGCTTCTTGATTTCTTTTAGAAGTTGTGGTACATCCTTACAATTGCCGATTGGTTCCTAGACTGATCTGGTCTTGTAAACCATGATCTCTAGAATCTTGCGCAACTTACAGCACCTGAAACGGATATACCTAACTCTCAGAAATCGTCCGACAAAATCTCTACCTCATGACTTCCTTGCCTCAAATTGGCTTTGACTTGGTTTTGCCTCAGCATCTCTGCTTTCCAAAACCGTCAAAAGCTCTCAAATCTGACCAAATGGCCTCAACATGGCCTTGGTTAAATAGTTAGGAAAGTTGGTTTCAATCTCCGCTTCCTCCAAATTGGAAGCTCTAAAAAGCCCAATAACTCCCAATTACATTAAAAATTGGTTTAATTACATTTAATTAGTCAAAAGTGGTTAAAAGCCACTTTTTAAACTATAATGTAGTTATAAACTTGGCTTAATTGCCTGGCGTGACCCTTGCGGTCATATGGAAGCGCACGTAATGACCCACTTGGCGGCTATAAGCGGGCCTACCCGTGGCAGTGCATGAGCACGTTTTGCATGGGCCGATGGGTTCCAGCAGTTATCAAAACCCGCTGCGCACATGTAACGGTTATAACCGTTCAAACTGCAACATAAACCGTTTGAATATTCGAAACCCACGCGCGTTGTTTATACACGGGGTCACATGTAATGGAATGGAACCGCTCGCAGATTCGGGGCTGTAGGCCGAAAACCGCCCTTTATACATTCAACGCAACTTAAATGCATAATGCGCCAAACCACTTACAAGCACCATCACGTGGCGCAGTGGTCACGGGAAAAATGTTAAAGCGTTGCCAACGGAGGAGGAGGTCCGGGGTTGATCCCCAGCTGACCCAATAATTTAACATAGACCTTATTGACCAAAACCGGGGTGCCAAGTGGTAGCCCATGAGACCCGCGTGGCATCCAACCATTCGCTTGAACAGTGCCACATGTCAACATCGAATTCGATCAAGTCAACCAACCAGAAGGTCTGCGGTGTCCATGGCTGATTAAGCCCGATCGCGCCCGCAGCGTGCTTTATACGTCACTTGGTATGCTTTCTGTCCATTACCGATCACTTTCGAGCCCACGTCATCCACCCATTATGCCAATCAATCTTGCCACGTCATCACCGCCGTCGCAGCTGGCGGCGTCATCCAGTTCCGTTGTGCCTTCGGTGGTGACATGTGATACTCGGATTGATCAACCGATACTGCGAAAATGCCAAAGCGCGACCGATGTCATTTCTGGAGATGCCACATGTCGCATTCTAGAACCACCACGTCATATGTACAGACCTACCACGTCAGCATACAGACATTCCACGTCAGCATCCGTACAGATTGTACGGACAGGTACAGTCAGTGTCAAAATTTTTCCCTGTTTGGCTCGGCGGACGGAATCGATATCTCCCTCATATGGACTCCGTTTGCGATAAAATTATACCACCGGAATCGGAAGACGAAATTTCGGGCGCAATGGTGTTGAATTTTATTTGGATTCGAGCACTTCATTTGTGGTATTTTTTATGCCACTGACGGTCTGGCGGGTAATCCGTTGGATCACCTCCCAACAATGAATTTTGTCCCCAAAAGTTTACTGACCATTCGACAAGCTCGAGATAGGCCACTCAGCTTGCTCTCTGTCACCGAAGATGATTACATCAGGGGAAGTAAAACACAATGAAGTTGAGACATCCACTTACGGCGGAATATTGAAATTATTTTCTTTCCTTCGCGATGTTCGCCACGGCTTATTTGGTAATCCTTCCTCCTTAGCTGGTCGTGCAAATCCTCTGCCCTTTTTAGATGAAGCTCTGGATTAAAGCTTCAATATTAGCCTCTTGGTGTCCACTCTTATTTGCAAAGCGTTACAAGCGAGTTTTCGGCCATCGGTTACCTTGATAACCCACTTCTTCGTTGTGGACATTTCGGGCGCTAAAATTGAAGTGATGTTTCCTTCCTGGTCGACATAGGTTTTCTGTAAAATTTTTGTCTCTTCCAACACTTGGCAACTCAATGCTTAGGTGAATGACAGTGAGTACAAGGATATAGTTTCCAGAAGTTCCGGTTTACTTGATTATTCTTATTATAATCAAAGGAGAATTAACAAAACATGACCATTATACCTTCCATGCTGATCTTCACTTTTCTTTGGAGCTGACTTGCATTCACTACCATAGTCATGAAGTGATGCACCATTTCCTTTTCTGAAGTGTTCGCAATGTCTTAAATTGACCATTTTGAAGCATTACTTGCTTCCGAAGTTTGGAACCATCTTGGAAGACTCTCCAATGTCCCCTCTTTCATATCCCAATACTAAGTATCGAGGCCTTTCCTCAACCTCAATGGGGTTTACAATGCCTTGACCTCGAAGTCGAAGGCCCTTTCCTTTCATAACCCATCTTGGTTAAAATTCTCAAACCTACACCTTTGGTTTTGGTGAATTCAAAACCAACTTGATGAGTAGGAGGGAAATTTGATGAGAAACCTTCACAGCATACCTCAGATATGTTATGCGAAGCAGTCATGAAGGCACTTCCTTCGATACTTCTTTTCCTTTGTTGTTCTTTGAAGTTTAAGCGAACCCGTTATCTTGCATTCTTAGTAGTCTTCGCCTGGCCTTCACCTTCACCATCGGCCATTGGCAAACGCGAATCTCACAGAACTTCTTCTCGTCTTGAAAGTCCTCCTGTAGATACGTTTCCTCCTTGGATGTGCTCTTCCCTGGCTAACATGCAAAACTCAATTCCAGACGTCAATGGCTTTCTGATACCACTTGATCCGAAAAAAAAAGATCTTTTAATGACTATGGTTGAGTTGTTATTTGCATGTATTGATTAACAATTGGGAAACTTAACGAAGAAGCGAGAAAAGAAATGGATTATACAACCATTAACATAATTGCGGGCCGGAAATGCAATGAAAACAGCGAACCATAAGACACAAGTTTGATAACGGAGTTCGACAACTTGCCTACGTCTCAGGGCCTTTTTCTACGTGGGGGAGGCTTCTTCATTTCTTTTAGAAAGTTTATTAGTACATCTTTACAATTTCGATTGGCTTCCTAAGGCGTCGGTCTTGTTCGCTATGATCTCTAGAATCTTGCACAACTACGGCTTTTCAAAGCGGATATACGAACTCACAATCGTCCGGCAACATCTCTACCTCAACAACTTCTTTGCCTCAAACTGGCTTGGAGCACGGCTGCCACCGACATCTACGCTCTCCAAAACCGTCCAAAATATCCAAAAACTTACCAAATGGCCTCAAATGGCCTTGGTTAAATAGTTGGGAAAGTTGGTTTCAATCTCAACTTCCTCCCAAAATTAGGCTCTAAAGCCAATAACTCCCAATTACATTAAAAGTGGTTTAATTACATTTAATTAGTCAAAAGTGGTTAAAAAACCACTTTTTAAACTATAATGTAGTTATAAACTTGGCTTATGACCCCTTTGCTTTGGCGCAACCCTTATGCGGTCATATGAGCGCATGTAGCCGCGGCGGCTATAATGAGCCATACCCACGGCGGCTTACTTGGTCACATGAGCTGTTTGCATAGGCAGGTGGGTTCAATATCAAACCCGCACATGTGGTAACGGTTAACATAACCGTTCAAACCGCAACATAAACCGTTTGAATATTCGAAACCCACGCGCGTTGTTTATACACGGGGTCACATGTAATGGAATGGAACCGCTGGCTACGGGTCGGGGCTGGCCGCTGCGAAACCCGCCTTTATACATTCAAAGCGGCAAATGCATAATAAAGCCGGCTCGCTTACGAGCACCATCCGTGGTAGCGGTGGTCAGGAAAATGTTAAAGCGTTACCAAGCGGAAGTCGGGTTAGATCCCCAGAGGCGACCCCAATAATTTGACATGGGCCTTATTGGCAAGCCGGGGTTGCTGCGTGGCAATACATTGATAAGGACCCGCGTGGCGCCCAACCATTGGCGAGAGCGATTGCCACATGTCAACATCGAATTCGATCAAGTCAATCAACCGGAGGATGCTACGTGTCCATGTTGGATTACATGCGATCAACGCGCCCATGGCGTGTTTGCCACGCGTCACTTCGCGTGCGTTTCACAGCCGACTACCGTCTTTCGAGCCACGTCATCACCGTTATGCCCAGTCCAACCTTTGCCGCGTCATCCACCGATGCCCATTTGTACGGCGTCGAATATGCGATGTCACCCTTCGGTGGTGACATGTGTCACCGGATTGGTCCAACCGTCTGGCAGAAATGCCAAAAGCTGCGCGACGTGTCACGCTGGAGATGCCACATGTCTGTACGGACTGCCACATGTCGCACGTGCGGACATGCCACGTCGGAATCCGTACGGACTGTACGGTTTGCCACCGGTCAACAAAGTCAAAATTTTTCCTGTTTATTTTCGGCGGACGATCGATATCTTCCTCATATGGACTTCGTTTGCGATAAAAATTATACCGCCGGAATCAAGAAGAGCCGAGGCTGGGCTAGTAGTTATTTGGTTTAGGCGGATTCAGAGTACTTTCATTTTTGAGCATTTTTTGTCTACGACGGTCTGGCGAATCCGATTTCGGATCACCTCCCAACAATAAGACAGCACGTTCCCCAAAGGATTCTGAGAACCTTTCGACAAATTTCGAGATAGGCCACTGACTTGCTCTTTGTCTCACGAAGATGATTACATCGGGGAAGCAAAACACAATGAAGACGAGACATCCACTTAAAGGAACCAAGTGTTGCTTTCTTTCCTTCCACGATGTTCTTCTTGCTTCCGGTAATCCCTTCTCATTTTGCAGTGCGTGCAAATCCTCTTGCCCTTTTGAATGAGCTTCTGGATTAAACTTCCAACTGACTAACCTCTTGATGTCCCTCTTGTTTACCGCTTTATAGCGAGTTTTCGGCATCGGACACCTTGACCTTCCCCTTCTTCGTTGGTTCGAGGGCCTTTGCATTAGTGTTTCCTTCTTGAATGACATGGTTCCTGTACCAAAAGTTTGTCTCTTCCAACGCGGCAACCTGATACTTAGTTGAATGGCGGTAAGCACATGGATGCCCGTTTCCACAAGTTCCGGTTTACTTGATTATTCTTGTTATAATCAAAGGAGAATTAATAAAAACATCACCATTATACCTTCCATGCTGATCTTCACTTTTTCTTTGGAGGCGGCCCATTCACCATAGTCCACAAAGTGGTGTATTTCCTTCGTGAAGTGTTCACGCAGTGTCTTAAATTGACCCATTTGAAGCATTACTTGCTTACGAAGTTTGGAACCCATCTTGAAGACTCTCCAAGGTCCCCTCTTTCATATCCCAATCCCAAGTATGGGGCGCAAACAGCCTCAATGGGATTTACAATTCCTTGACCTCGATGTCCAAGGCCTTTCCTTTTTCATAACCCATCTTGGTTAATATTCTCAAACCTACACCTTTTTGTGTGTTTTTCGAATTCATCAAGTTGGTTTTGGTGAGTAGGAGGAAAATTTGATGATAAACCTTCACTGCATACCTCACGGATATGTTATGCGAAGCAGGATGTAGAAGGCACTTCCTTCGAAATGCTTCTTTTCCTTTGTTGTTGTTCTTTGAAGCTTTCACCTGAACCATGCTCTTTCGTTCCAATTAGTCTTCATACAGCACCTTCACCATCTCGACCATGGAAATACGAATCACGAACTTCTTCGTCTTGAGAAAGGTCTCACGTAGATGCCATTTTCCTCCTTGAGATGTGCTCTTCCTGATAATACGAAACTCAATTCCAAAGCGTCAGCAGCTCACGTGCCACTTGATCGTCGGGGATTTTCCCGAAATGACTATGGTTTGGTTGTGCAATGTATTGATTAACTCGATGGAAAACTTAATGAAAATGAGGAAAGCAAATGAATTGCCAGCCATTAACTTATAATTGCGAATCGAAATGCAATGAAAGCGATAAACCAGCAAGACCACAAGTTTGATACTTGAGGAGTTCGACAACTTTGCCGATCTCAGGGCCTTTTCTGCGTGAGGGAGGCTTCTTGATTTCTTTTAGAAAGTTTATTAGTACATATTTAAAATTTCGATTGGTTTCTAGACTGATCTGGTCTTGTTAGCCATGATCTCGTCTTTCACAACCACGACTTTTTTGAAGCGGATATGCGAACTCTGGAAATCGTCCGAGAACATCTCTACCTCAACAACTTCCTTGCCTCAAACTGGCTTTGACTTGGCTTTTCCTAAGCATATTTGCTCTCCAAAACCGTCAAAATCTCTCAAAGCATGACCAAATATGACCCAATGGCCTCAACATGGCCTTGGTAAATAGTTGGGAAAGTTGGTTTCAAGGTCCAACTTCCTCCCAAAATTAGGCTCTAAAATAATAACTCCCAATTACATTAAAGATGAGTTAAACATTAATTAGTCAAAGAGGTGGTTAAACAACCACTTTTTTAAACTATAATGTAGTTATAAACTTGTCTTAGGCCCCTTTTTTTGGTAGCGACTATAGACGGTCATATGAGCGCATGTGGCCACAGCTTCCTCGCGCCGGGCCACCTACCGATTATTGCTTGGTCACATGGCTGTTTGCATGAGCGTGGGTTCAACCGATTATCAAACCCGCGCGCGCATGTGGTGAGTTGTGCCATTCAAGCCGCTAACATAAACGTTTGAATATTGAAACCCGCAGCGGCGTTGTTTGTACGATTGTAATGCATGTAATGGAGCGGAACCGGCCTGGTGGGCTAGCCCGGCAGAAGCCCATACTTTATACATTCAAGCGTAACTTAAATACATATCGCCGACTCCGCCACAAACACCATCAGGTGGGCGGTGGTCGCGGAAAAATGTTAAAACGTTGCCAACGGGGGAGGTCACGGGTTCGATCCTCGACGACCCCAATAATTTTGACATAGGCCTTATTGGAAAAACGGGGTGCCACGTGGCAGCAGTGATAGAACGTGGCATAACCATTAAACGAAACGATTACCCGCGATGTCAACATCCGGACCGATCGTCAACCAACGGAAGATGCCATGTGTCCATCGATTCATGCGATCCAGCGCCCGCAGCGTCGCTACGTCACTTCCGTCACGGCTGCAATGCATTTTATACGTCCCCTTTCGAGCCGTCATCCAGCGTAGATGCCCAGTAGCATCATCCGTTATACGATATTACCGCTTCCGGTGGTGACGATGTCTCGAGTTAGTTCAACCGTTACTGCTTGAAAATGCCAAAGCGCGACATGTCGCATGCGGAGGCATACGTGTCACAATGCGGACTTGCCACGTAGCCATGCGTCGCGGTTATGCCATGTCGACATCCGATGCGGTTAATACGGTTGCAGTCGATAGAGTCGGTACTTACATTTGGCTCGTGGGCGAGAATCGATATCTCATACGGTTCAGGTTTTGCGATAAAAAATATACCGATGAATCCCGAAGGCGAGATGGGCGTAATGGTGTTGGTTTGTCCGGATTCGAGCACTTTAATTTTGAGCATTTTTTTCATGCCACGGCGATTCTGGCGAATCCGATTTCGGATCACTCTTGGAAGTCAGTAAAGTCAAAATTTTTCCCTGTTTGGCTCGGCAGACAGAATGCGATATCTCCCTCATACGGACTCCGTTTGCGATAAAAAATATACCAGCGGAATCAGGAAGACGAGATGGACGCAATGGTGTTGGTTTCGTCGGATTCCGAGCACTTTAATTTTTGAGCATTTTTTCATGCCCTGACAGTCTGCTGAATCCGATTTCGGATCACTCTTGGAGGGGTTCTACTTGCACCTGTCTCTCCTATTTTTGCCTCTATGTAGCTTTTAAATTTGCCTACAACTTCTTCAAGTCTTGATTACCTTTCAGGCACTCTGTGATGCTCATTGTTTTCTATCTATTCTTGGGCTCTTGTATGGATGCGCTGAGCCTTTCCTCTTCTTGGTCCCACTGTTGGACTTGCTCATCCTCATCTAGTGTTGTCCAGAGCTGCACGACTCTGTCAAACAACTCTTTTGTTGTGCTTATGTTCTTTTCTAGTTCTGCTAATTGGAGTGCAGTGTCTTGTTTCCTCTTCTCTTTGACCTCGGGGGGAGTTGTAGGAGGCATATTTTATTTTAATTCCTCAATATCTTACCT
>SNQJ01S0168939.1:11690-32430 GCA_010110895.2 Picea sitchensis | reverse complement strand
TTTTTCTAGGTGAAGGAAACAATGATTTGCTTGAATAAGTGCATAAACATACCAAACAAAGATACAACAAGAATGTTACCAAAGAGGTGAAGATGATGAGATGAAGACACAAAGTAGTAGTACCCCAAAGTAGCATAGAATATGAAGAGTTACAAGAATAAGTGTATATGTAGAGTGAGTTTAGTGGTGGTTGTAGTAGCAAATATTTTGCAGAGAATCGAGTAGGAGTGTAGATGACTCCAACAAGGGTGTGTTGTTAGGTAGAGTTATCTAAATGATGAGTGAGTGAAGTGCACCTCAAGTGGATGGATTCAATGGGTAGATGTTGTAAGAGTAGATACAACTCCAATGTTGATGAGCATTGGGTAGAGGTTGTGGAAAAAGAGGATAAATTTATATGACTCCAACAAGGGTGTGATGTTGGGTAGAGTTATCTGAATAAGTGAATGAAGCATGCATCCAGTGGTTGGATTGGGTATATTTTGTAAGAATAAGAATGTTACCAAAGAGGTGAAGATGATGAGATGAAGACACAAAGTAGTAGTACCCCAAAGTAGCATAGAATATGAAGAGTTACAAGAATAAGTGTATATGTATAAGTGTATATGTAGAGTGAGTTTAGTGGTGGTTGTAGTAGCACATATTTTGCAGAGAACCGAGTAGGAGTGTAGATGACTCCAACAAGGGTGTGTTGTTAGGTAGAGTTATCTAAATGATGAGTGAGTGAAGTGCACCTCAAGTGGATGGATTCAATGGGTAGATGTTGTAAGAGTAGATACAACTCCAATGTTGATGAGCATTGGGTAGAGGTTGTGGAAAAAGAGGATAAATTTATATGACTCCAACAAGGGTGTGATGTTGGGTAGAGTTATCTGAATAAGTGAATGAAGCATGCATCCAGTGGTTGGATTGGGTATATTTTGTAAGAATAAATACATCTCCAATCTTGAATCTCATTGGGAAGAGGTTGTATAGAATGAGGTGTTGAGGAATCCACAAGAGGAGGTTGTAGAGATATTGCAACATTTAGTGATTGCAACAAAGGAATGGTTAAAATCCAGGAAGAACAGAGCAAGGACATGCTTGATAAGCAAGCACCATTGGTATATTTTGAGAGAGTGGTGGTAGTGCAAAAGACGGAGGATGGGGAGGAAATAAGAACTGAAGAGGGGAGTGGTGGGTAGTGAGCACCAATTCAGTCGAAGTAGTTTGAAGTAGTGAGCCCCATTGATAGAGAGTGACAATAGGTTGTAGAGAAGTTGGTGAGGCTAAAGGAAAATATGAAAGAGTTAAAGTGAGCATGTGTTGTTTCCTACGACTAAAGAGTACAGAGGAAAAGAGTGAAGAGGAAGAAAACGATAAATGGAGAATGCATGAGGATGAGTGGAGCAAAGTGTGGATGAGAAAGAAAACAAATAAAAGATAAATATATTTAGTGGTTGTTGTTTAATCAATGATGTTGTGAGAAATATGTTCACATTTTCAAAGAAGGGAGTTTGATGCATGAGCATCCTTGGGTTTTTGTAAACCCTTCATCAACCAAAATTATTTTCAACGTATTTTGGTTTCAAGGTTTTCAGATTTTCAACACACAGATAACGGTCCAGTGTTTTGATCAATGTGTGCTCATATTTTAGAATCAAGTTATAAAATTTTATTAATATTTCAATGAAACATTTCTACAAAGTCACCAGTTTTCAACAAAATTTGATTCCATGCCAATGTCCAAAACTAACATGCAATGAGTTCCAGATTTTATTTCTATGATGACAGAGGGCTAGTGTTTTGATTGACACGCTCTCATCCTTTGGATTTAAGGTATGAAATTTGAATATGTTGTAGAGGAAACATTCCTTTATATGCTCACCAAATTTCATAAAACTCATTCATTTTAAGTACTACACCCAAGTTGTTCGCTTAAAGGTTACAAAAAATTTCCAGAAATAGGGGTTTAGTATTTTGACTTGCACACAATCAATATTTGGATTTAGGGTTTGAAATTTTCATATCTTGTAGGAGACACTATCCTCTACCTTCCACTAAATTTCATAAAAAATATTGAGTTTAAGGAGTCTAAATAATTCAATTATAGAGTGCAAAATAGAAGAACAAAAATTATAAGCTTCAGAGTCAACTATTAATGATTTATTAATTATACAATTGTTTGAGTTACCCAAGGAAATGAAAATAATTGGGAACTGAATAGTCATGGCCTCATAGTTTAAATACTTGAGAGATTGATGTAATAGGGGCCTTTCACTCTCCATTGTTTTGTAAAAGAGGCTTGAGAGCACTACTATTGATTCTAATAAATTTTAATGAATTATTGGTTGAAAGTTTTGTTGTGTATTGATATCAATTCTTTGTATTTTTTGTATTGAATTTTATTCTCTTTTGAGTGTATGCTATGTGTTCTTCTCTTGTGTGACTTTGATTTGTAAGGGGAGTGTCTCTCCTTAATACATCAAGAGGTGTCAAAGCTTCTGTTACGTGACTCTAATCGCCATATCCTCTACATCAAACATCCATGATATACTTAATGTGCATTAATATCATGGGAGGGGATTAAAATAAGGTAGCTTCCATTTGATTCTCAATAATCCTAGACTTAATTTCACCTCCACATTTGCAAGACACGACTTCACCATTTTGAACTCTTAAAACATGAAAAAAGGAGATAGATTCAAAGGTATTGGTTAATTCTAGTATTTTTTGTATCAATCGATTAAGCCAAAAGTTATAAAAAGTAGGTTGATGTTGAATAAATTAGATGATAATAAATGAGTCTCCAATTACTATTGCTTTCATCACCCTGCGAGACTAGTTAAGCGTATTCCTTTATATACCACCAACAATTATACATCATTGTTATTGGTGGTGCTAGTTTGTATGCAAAGTCAGTTTCTACTATACTTTGGGATAAAAAGAATCCCAACACCTAAATTAATTAGGAATAAATTCCTCTCACAAATCATAATGAATTTTACAAAGTATCATAGAACTTATCTTATTAATTCACCTACAATTAAGGACTATAGTGATCGATAATTCATTAATTTCATATTAGTTTGTCCTTGACCAAAAATATTTGCATAATAACTATTGTTGAAGCTAGAGAACTAAAACATTGATTTTTTATATAATAAAAATACCATATATGTCGTGATCTAATTGGATAACATTGAAGGTCTTATTGTTGGCTTCGCTAATCCCAATGTTTTATATGTTAGCATATCCAAAGTTTTTATTATATATATGGTCTTTCTAAATCATATATTTTCTATGCATTGATCTAAAGGTGGATTAATGATAATATTAGTTTGAATGTTTGTCTTATCATTTCTGCTAGCCAAATTTATCCTAAGTTTTGTTAATTATAAATATTTTTATGTTTGTTGTACTATTGTTATTATTATTATTATTATTATTATTAAGTACTAACTTATGTAAAGAGGCCTCACACACACACATTCTTTCTTAAATGTTTACACAATTTTAGGTCCTTTGACCTGGCCCCGGACAAATTTCTGTCGCTTACCTAACAGCACTGGCCAAATCCATAAATGTTTACTTAACAAGTGTGTTTCAATACATTTTCCTCCCATCCTGCATTTTTGATACAATCTTGTCTGCAATGAACTTGGGCAAAGAGACCCGTTTCAGCATTTCAGTGTGGTCGGGAGATCCCATGTCCTTTGTTTGCTTCAACTTTGCAAGGTTGGTTTCCATCATCTGCAGTTGGACGTGTTGTTACGTATCACAAGATGCAACAACTATTGTTCCACAAAAATGTGAGAATGTCATTGGCGGTAGAACTTGGGATTTTATTTGCTTCATACACTATGAAAATTATAGTTTTATAGGAAAATTGGACACTAATAGAATGTATATTTATGGTAAGTCCAATGTCTCCAACACCGATGCCTTTAAAACGACATATCATGCCTTTAAGACATGATATGTATATCAAAGTGTGGCATGAAAGTGTGGGAGCATGGTGGACTCATTTACTTCCATTTTTAAAAGTAAGTAGGTTATATAAATGTAATAGCATTTAAAGAAGTATTGTAAATGCCCTATCTTGGTTTTTATCAAGGCACATTTTTAATCAAGTTTACTTCAAATTTAGGAAATTACTCACTAAAATTACCATAATTGCACATTTGAGTTGTTGGGTCTGTATAGTCTTGGTGCCTCTGAAATTTAGAAATTTTGCATGGTGTATAACTAGTGTTTCAAAATTAAAAGTTTTTTAGGTGTTCAAACATTCATAAATCCTAAATTTTTCATGGTGTATAAAACTTAGTGTTTCCAATTTCTATAATCTTGGTGCCCTCGAAATTTGTGAATTCATGGTGTATAATCTTTTGCTTCAAAAATTTAAAAGTTTTGTGTGTTATGTTTCAGATTTTTTTCAAAAATTTTAAACGCTTAGGTGTTGTTTCAAAATTACTCATAAATTCAAAAAAAATTTCAAGGTATAATCTTGGTGTCTTAGAAATTTAGAATTCTTCATGGTGTATAAAGTTAGTGTTTTTGGTGCCTCATAAATTTAGAAATTTTTCATGGTGTATAATCTAGTGTTTCAAAAATTTAAAAGTTTCATATAGACATTCTATCAAAACAAAATCAAAATTCAAAATTACATTTAAAACATTAAAAATAATATTGAATAAAATTAAATTCAAAAATTCAAGGTGTATAATCTCAGTGTCTCAGAAATCTAGAAATTTTTCATGGTGTATAACTTAGTGTTCTCGTGGTATAAATTACTATAAATCTTGGTAAATTGTTATAATATTCTGGATTGATTTACTTCCATTTTTAAAAGTAAACACTTTATATAAATGTAATAGTATTTAAAGATATTGTAAATGCCCTGTGGCATTTTTAGGTGTTGTTTCATAAATTATTTCATAAATTCATAAATTCTCTCAAGGTGTATAATTTTGGTGTCTCATAAATTTAGAAATTTTTCATGGTATATAAACTTATGTTTCTATGTATAATCTTCATGCCTCATAAATTCTAGAAATTTTCATGGTGTATAATCTTAGTGTTTGTTTAAAAAAATTTTTAAAGTTTGTTATGTTTCTAAGAAATTTTTTCAAGGTGTATAATCTTGGTGTCTCAAAAAATTTAGAAATTTTTCATGGTATATAAACTTAGTGTTTCCGTATAATCTTTGTGTCTCAGAAATTTAGAAATTTTCATGGTGTATATTCTTAATGTTTCAAAAATTTTTAAAGTTTCATTTAGACATTCTATCAAAACAAAATCAAATTCAAATTCAAGAGCTTAAAAACATTAAAACAATATTGAATAAAAATTTAAATAATTGTTTATACTATTCTTTAAGTAAAAAGTGTCATAGCATTATATATTGGTAAATGTTATAATATTCTACAAATCACTAAATCTCATATCGTGGTAGGTCGGACTCTTGATACATAAGCATGACTATAAATGAACCTGTGAGTTCCGCTTAACTTAATAATAAAGGTCACATCTATTATTTAATCTACTATATTTTATACCTCAAGATTCACTTCCTTTGGTGCAATAGCTTAATATATATATAGTTTTATGTGTATTTATCATCTTATAAAGGTAGGGTGAAAGTTATCTATTACAGATGTGAATACACTAACCCTTATTTTAAGTCTTAACCAATTTCTTGTTTCTCTTTTCCCTGTAATTTTTCTTTCTCGTTAGAAAGTTGTGAACCGTGGTATAGTGAATCTTGAGAGTTCGAGGATTTCATAGTGGAATTTTAGATCATGAAAGTTTTGAGTGCAAAATGTGTATCATGGAATTGTTGGTGAAAATACATGACTAAAGCTAGAACCGAAAGATAGTGAAGCTTGCAAGTTGTAGTGAACTGGCCCACTGCAAATGACTGGTAAGTTGTCTCAAAATGTGTATCACGGAATTGTTGGGCAAAATGTATATGGACTTGGAAGTGTTGGGTGCAAGATGTATATCAATCGAACGTTGACACAGAAAATAAAAATAAATATGAATAAATAATTGAGTAAAATTTAACAAAACATTATCACATATTAATAATGAATATATATTTAATATTAATATTATAGATAGATATCACACTTTACTTTATATTTATTTATTAATACACATAAAATATATACAAGTATATATCCATTTTAACTCTAGAGTCAAGAAGGATTAATTTCTAGGTACAAACCTTATCATAAATCAAAACTTCAAAATTCCAAAATTCCAAATTTACATTAAAAATAACATTAAATAAAAATTTAAAAAAAAAAAAAAAAAAAAAAAGTGTTATAGCATTATATAAATTACTATAAATATTGAAACAATGTTATAATATTCTTATAAATTATTAAATATCATGTTGCTACTTGTGATACATAAGCATGAATATAAATGTGAACCCACGAGTCTGCCAACCCGCGCGCACGTTGTCACATCTATTTCATTCTACTATATTTATCTTTTCCGTCTTTTATACTTAACTAATTTCTTGTTTCTCTCTTCCCTGTACTTTATCTTTCTCATATTTCATTGTCTAAAGTTGCCCAGTATAGTGAATCTTGGTCTAGGGTCTAATTCAAATGATGGGAGGTTAATCAGAAATGTGTATCACATAATTGTTGGGTGCAAAATGTATATGACTTGAAGTGTTAGTGTGTGACATATCACCTTAAACAAGCTGACATGAAATGAAAATAAAAATAAATATGAATAATTAATTGAATAAAATTTAACAAAACATTATCACATATTAATAATGAATACATATTTATTATTAATATTATAGATAGATATCACATAGTTTATTTATTATTAATATAAAATAGTATATACAAGTGTATATCCATTTTAACTCCAAAGTCAAGAAGAATCAATTTCTAGGTACAAAACATTTATTATTATAAACAAAATCAAAATTCCAAATTTACATTTAAAACATTAAAATAATATTGAATAAAATTTAAAAATAATTGTTTATACTTATTCTTCTTCAAGTAAAAGTGTTATAGCATTATATAAATTACTATAAATCTTATACAATGTTATAATATTCTATAAATTACTAAATCTCATGTTGTGGTCCGTCCCAGCTCACCGTGTCACATCTATTTTATTCTACCATATTTTTATACATGCATTTCATTTTCCTTTGGTTCAATAGTTTAATATATATAGTTTTATGTATTTATCATTTTATAAAGGTAGGGTGGAACTTATCAAAAGTACACCATGTTAAAATAATAATTTGATTATCTTCAAAAGATGATAAATCTATGCAAACAACACACATACTTAAACTAAAAAAGAATGGTCCCAATAATATCATCTAATCTATTTTTTAGATGATTATTTTCAAAATATGGAAAAAATGCATACAAGACAAGTGGTTAGCCTTAAAAAAGTTCTAACAATGAGATTTACTTCATTTGTTTGAGAAGAAGTGGAGACAAATTTAGTTTTAAAAATTAGTTATTTCATTTGTTTGACAAGGGACAAAAATTTAATTTAAAAATTATTTACTAATGTAATTTATTTTATTTGTACACAAGCATGCTAATTTATATATCCAAGTTTATGTGGATTTATAAGAATTTTTATAATTAATTTTATTTAAGAAACCAACTTCATTGTACAAACATATCCAAGTTTTTATGTATTTCTACACTACTCTTTTATAATTAATTTTACTTAATAAAACCAACTCCATTCTAAAAACACCTTATAAATTCATTCAATGATGTCCTCCAACTCCATTATACAAACACCTTATAGATTCATTCAATGATGTCCTCTCCAAGACATTGACAATGAAGATTATTGACCTTAACTAATTTATAGAACATCGTGTCACAAGTGACGATGATAGAACCTAATTAATCATGATCAATATGAAGAATTTCAAAGTATTTTTTAAATAGTAAAATTGAGTTACTTTAAGTTATAATATAATGCATTTCCACCATAAATGGTTTTCTTAACCATATATTGACATCAAGCATGCCAAATATACTTGCCTAACACACACAAATTTCCTATATAATACATAGAAAAACCAAATGATTCATATATTACAATGTTATTACCCCATGGATAAGCCTAGTAAGATTGAAATTCACTAACACAAAGTGAGCCTAAATGAAAGAGCACTTGAGAAACCCACAAAATGAAAAAAAAAAACATTTTGCACCCCAAAACCAATCCTGAGGGAGACTATGTAGGAGAAATAGTAAGATGCATGTTCTTAATGAGTGTTTAAATTTATGAGAGACATGATTTCAAACTGGGCCTATGGGTTGTGGGCCCACTATAATTTTTCTATGCCACTTTGATGTTCTTTTAATTTTGTAATATAATTTCAAAGAAACACAAAAAGAAAATGTGATCCAAACAAAGGAGGAAAATAAATTTGAAACAAACATATGATTAATGTATCAAACAATGCATTAAATCATTCTAAATAAGTTAGTGCACCAACCATTGATCTCAAATTGTCCTACAATTTACTGATTTGGCTAGTAGGTTATAAGAATTCAAGCCTCCATAATACACTCATGGTAAGATTCTACAATTTTCCATCTTCTTGGTTCAAATCTCTTCACATTGATTTCTACTAGTTGTATCCAAGATGGTATCACCAAATAATTGTACCAACAATTGTTGTTCTGCAAATTAATTTTAATTTATTTTAATTTTTTTTTTTTTTTAATTTTTTTTTAGGTAAATTAACTTTTAGGCAGCCATACAACACTTATTATAAAATAGAGATGTAATTTAAGAATAGAATATCTTAAAAAACCAAGACACGAGGAATAGAGATAGTTTAGGAATTGAGACAAATATTTTAAAATTTGGTTTATGTAATTTAAGAAGTGGGCATATAAATGTGGTGTAAAAATTGAGCATTATTTTACAACACAACCCACCTATTAATATGTAGAAAATATCTTTAAATAAAATAAATGGAGTGTAAAAATTGAGTATTATTTAAAAATAAATAAACCTAGTTTACTAATTGAAAAAGTATCCTAAGTATCTTAAGATCTAATATAGATGTAGTTTAAGAATTAAGGAAAGCATTTTAAAATTTGGTTGAGTTTAAGAATGGATGTAAGTATTCATAGATATAAAAAATGGTTTTAATTTAGTAATCAAAATAAATATTCTAAAATCTAAAACATAGTTACGACTAAATTCTAAGATATAGATGTAGTTTAGGAATTGAGTATTAAATTTTAGGAAATTATAATAAACATTCAAAAATATCATTGGGGAAAAAGTTTTGTTGAATTGAAATGATGATGATAATAATGATTAACATCCACCAAGATCGAATTGGTCTATTCGACTTTAAGAGGATAAGTGATTGTGACTTTAGAATTTTGTTTGTGTACTAAAAAAGCATTAAGAGAAATTTCTTAAAATCATCTACTTTTATGTGTAATTTAAAATTAAATTAAATATTATTTAAAATTATAATATTTATAACATAAACCTAATTAAATATCTTTATAAATGTAATGTAAAAATCGAGTATTATTTAAATAACACAACTTAATTTATACTATTGAAGAAAGTATCCTACAATCTAATAAAATATATTTTGTTATATCAATTTAAAATTAAATTAAAATTAAAAACTATACTGTTTAGAATATAAATCTAATTAATATATTTAAATAAAATAAATATAGTGTAAAAATAGAGTATTATTTAAAGAACATAAACTTAATTTACCATTTGAAGAAAGTATCCTACAATCTAATACATCTACATAGAGATGTAGTTTAAGAATCAAGCAAAGTATCTTAAAATTTGGTTCGACCTTAAGAATTGAAGCCAAAATCCATAAATTTAAGAAATAGTTTTAATTTAGTAATCAAAGTATAAATTCTAAATTCTAAAATTAAAATACAAGTAGAAATTCTTAAGACATAGATATAGTCAAGGAATTTATATTAAATTTTAAGAAATTTTAATAAACATCTAAAAAAAATTGAAAAAAAAATTGATATTACATTTTTTTATTTGTAACAGAGAATAAATTTAGATTTTCTGTGAAATCTAGATTTTATGTGTGGCACAAGCTCAATTAACAACTTAAACCATTACAAGAATATAGTTCCTAAGAGCTCAACATGTCACATAAACTCAATTAACAAACATTCTAAAATCTATGTTAAAGCAAACAATATTTTAAAGTAGTGAAATTTTTAATGACGTCTTAAAAATCCATATTAAAAATAAATTATCTTAAATATATATAAAATTTCACCACTTTAAAATACTATTTACTTTAATATAGATTTTAGGATGTTTTTCAATGCATGTTTATATAAGCTCAAGTTAGCCTAATTGATTTAGTATTTTTCATTATTAATCACACCTTAATAATGAAAAACTTAAAATCAAAGCAAGTCCCACTAATCAAAGTTAATGGTTTACCAATACTAGACTAAATAATATATATTATAAATAATTAAAATTTATATTAAAAATTAAAATAGATAAGGATTATTATCAGATTTTAAAAGATAAGCTTCCATGTTGTAGGAAGATAATAAAAAATGCTTGATACTCAATCTTTCAAAATATTTAAAAGTTCAAGATTATTAATTAACACTTGAGTTCTTTTTACTTTCCTAAGAAAATAGTTATAAATTTGATTGGTATAATGTTTAACAAAATGGGTTAATAAAAAAATTATTTTGCAATATAATAAAAATGTGAATTTATATGAAATCATACTTTTTACTTAATGGTTATCTAAAAATTGAATTCCAAATTTGTATTTCCAATTTCCATGTTGTAAGGAGCTTATTGAACAGTTTCCTCATATTTTACCGCAACACTAACCAAGCTAATGGACACCATTGGATGGGTGGCCTTAGAATAAAAACGATATCCATGTAGGCGCATGCTTCTACTTAGGCCTAGACCCAACTCATAGAGTATATTATAGTTTTCTTCCAGCTTATCATTTTACTTGCTTTGGCATGCTAGTTTCTTTAAAATATCTATCTCTTATTCTCTAAGCTTCCAAAATACTAACCATTCTATTATTGAATTATGAAAGGGATACTTTTGTATCCTCAACATGAAAATCATTTCTCCTCTATGGTATTCACATGTCCAAATCCTCACAGAGAATACAACAACCAAATTGATTGTGTCTCATCATTCTTTTCCAGGACCATTAGCTAAAATTGTGCTACCCTCCTTAAACAAATCCTTCTCCTAAATCAAATCGATTATTCCACAATATATCTTACCCAATCCAAAATTGGACCGCAGAATCTGAAAATTCATCCAAATGACGCTTGAGAGCAACCACACCCCACAACAACTAGAGGAACTAAGTGTAAGGGAACAACAAACCCAAGCCAAAGATAACCAATAAAAACAAATCCATACTAACATTGATAAACCACTGTAGAGCTTGATTATCCCGCCTTCAACCTTCTTGTCCATTATCTCATATTTGATAAACTTCACCTCACATTGAAGTAAATACGAAGGTACTAGAGGTTAGGAGGGATTTAATGTCCATCCCTTCACCAAAACAATGCTCCACCACTTGCCTTTGATACATCTTTCCTTCATGCTTATGATATATTATGTAATTTTCATCCTTAATGGAGATGAGAAATAGATGGTACCCCCCATTTATGAATATCATTCCAATATCTATCAAGGTTGCTTCATTTCCTAGAGATCTACTAAAGAGTTATAGGCCCTTAGAACCTATTATAATACTATTTTCAAAGATATTTTGTATGTTCTAAGGAAATATGCAAGGCGGTAGTAGAATTATTACCTAAATTAGATAATATAAATATGCAAAAGAGTAAGCACAATGGAAAATTGATCCAAAAGATGATACCTTATTATCTTGAGAGAAAATTTCATGTGCCTCTTCAAGAGGGAAACCTCCAAAATAGCAGAGCTCTATTACAAATTATTTCCAAGACAACCTTTCCATGCTTTCACCCCTATTTATATTATTTCTATCTTCTAGATAACATTCTAGGGGAAACAACTGAGGCCAGTCTTTCAGTAAGTATTCACATTAGACATAACATTGTCATTATTAGGCCTTTATTTACTAATGTCGGAATTTATTACATAGAAACATATTATTCTACTTACTTGAGGGGTTAGTGAGGTTAGGGGACCCCAACATGCCCCTCCCCAACAACAACCTTGTCCTCAAGGCTTGATATGTGGGAATTTCCATAGAATGGTGATCGAATCCCATGTGGAATCCTCGGGTTGTGTATCCTTCCATTGTACTAAAACCTCCTGAATAATGCACTGATGGAGACAACATTGTTGGAGTTATCACACACACCTAGGATTTATTTTTCCAAGGTTTTTATTTTTTTATTGGTCATAATTTTGAATATCCAGCCTCTTTATATTTTAGGAGAATATTCCACCTAGAGAATATCTCCTCTTCAATTACATTTCAGTTTGACTAGTTGATGAGTTTAGATGTTGCAGCTAGATCATCACCATGCAACATTGGGATCATCACCATGCTAATTCGACCTTTGCCTGGTATCATCACCATAGTGGCTATTAGCCTGATTCCTTGAGTTAACTCCTCATTATTTTTCTGCTCGCCAAGAATCAAGACTAGTTGACTAATCCTAACTAGGTGGCGCTCACTGAATCGTTGGTGTGTGTGTCCAGATCACTCTTAGACCACCACTATGGAAACTTGGTTTACCTCAAGTCGAAATTCATTGAGTTATACGTAGTATATCATGTGTAAATTATTCATTATTCATAACGTTAATGAGAATTTTCCATTCTTTCTTCCTCTTTCTTCCTTTTCCAATTCTCTCTCCAATGTGTATTATTGTTTAGCTAGATCTATTCTCGTAGGTTCAACACATTTATATGGTATTAGAGTTGATGAACCGTTAAGCAAAGCTACACCAAAAAAATTGCAGGTACAAAACATTGAATACAACGGAAAAATGGAATTCAAAAGAATTCATTCTACACCTACAACTATTTTGCATGAAGGAGAAATAGAGATACATCTCCGATCCAGAGGGTTGTATAGGTTAACCATGAAAACATATACATAGCCAACATCAGCTTTTCATAGAAAATCCAGGTACTTAAATTGCATGGATGAGGCATTCAAAACAATTTTGCGCCTTTATTTCTCCCGATATCCTTTTACATATATTTTCCTGTAAGATTCCCAATGAATCTTGAACCATCTTGGAAGGGATATTTGAAATAGGATGATACGAGGGGACACATGCTAGAGGTGGAGTTACTCACATTGGAACCAAAAATCTTCGAGAATATCCAAGATTTCTTTACAAAATTCAAGGATTTCATATTTAAACTCAAAGCTTGAAGGGTTGATAAATCGAAGGAGGAGAAACAAATGGTTCTCACCATTCTCTCAAGATTAGTCCTGAATTGCGATTTGTATCTACATTCCATACCATCAGATTCGCCCCTCTGGAGCCATCTAGAAGATGCTTTCTCTTGAGGACTTTATCAACCCCCGACACAAGAGAAAACCAAGCTCTGCTCAACAGGGCACAATCAGGCCTGGAGGGCTTGCATGCACTCACTGTGTATGATGGTAGCCACAAATATAAAAATCTAAAGATAAATATAAGAGGAAATATCATGCACATCTAAGAAGAAAGTGGTACACAAACCTTTCACCGATGCCTCCTGATCCAAAGGAGAAAGGAAGAAAAGGAGAGAAATGCATATACTATCACAAAGGATTCCATTCAAAATCAGCATGCATGCAAGAAAAAAATAATAGATTTGATGTCTCAAATACTTCTCAAAGAAAACAACCTTGGAGATCACATCCTGAGGGTGCCAATAAGAAGCCGAAGATTTGACTCAAGAAAGGCAATTCAGCCATGCCTTGATTGCCATCAACAACTCTCCCTCTCGACAAGCTTGGATCGTAGATTCATAAGAATCACATCACATGGTTTCCTTAGAAATATTCTTCATTGATGCATGCAAAGGTCCTCCAACTATTATGGGGTACAACTCTTCTGTCAAATTCATCAATAAAGGAAGGATTGAACTCACCAACGGAAGCTTCGAACGTGTTGCATGTTCCCAATATTTCTGCCAACCTTCTCTCCAGGTAATGATGCGATCTAATTCACGACGAAAAGAAATTCATATCTTCACACCAATTCGTGGACATCTATGACATGAAACCAACTCTGTGGTTGCTACTAGTGAGGTAAATCATCGCCTAGATTGTATACATTTTCTCAATTCATTGAACATGATTCTGCTTTACTTCTTACTCATGCCGATGAAAGTAGTAGGATGTGGCATGATAGTTTGGATATTTGAATTTCAGACACATGCAACAACTTAGAGTTAATAAATTAGCTGATGGTCTAATAGACATCCTATTTGTTGAGTATGTGAGGGATGTGTTCTCGAACACCTCAAGAGAAATTGACAAAGGAAAGTCTCAACGAGCTTCCACCTTTTAGATTTGATCCACAGTGACCTCATGGGTCCTTTTCTGCATCCATCAATCAACAAAGAGAGGTTTGTTCTCATTTTTGTTGACGATTTCTCACGTTTTACATGGATCTACTTTCTCAATAAAAAATCAGAAGTATTTCAACACCTCAAAGATTTCAAAGCCTTGGTTGAGACACAGTCCGGAAAGAAGATCAAAGTCCTCTGAACTGATAATGGGGGAGAGTATGTGAATCATGAGATCCAAAATATTTTACATGAGGAAGGGATTCAATTGCAGCATACAGTTCCCTACACTCTGCAACAAAACGGAGTTGTTGAGCAAAAAAAATGATCTCTAAAGGAGATGGCATCTTGCATGTTGCATGCTAAGTCACTACCACAGAGAATATGGGCCAAAGCACTTAACTATGCAACATAGATCCAAAATAGATCTCCCCATAGATATGTCAAGGATAAGACCCCCTACGAGGCTTGGAGCAGCCTCAAACCGGAAGTGACCCACTTTCATATTTTTGGATCACGTGCATGGGCCAGGATTCCCTCTGAAAAGAGGAAGGCACTTGATCCACAGAGAACTAAGTGCTTTTTTTTTGGATACCTTGATGGTGTGAAGGGATATTGACTTATTGATCTTTCCTTAGACCGGCTCATCATTGAACGTAGTGTCCAATTCAAGGAAAGTGTCTTGCATGTACCTCATCAACCACATGCAAACACCTTTACTCTTCCACCTGTCCGATATGATGAGCATGCACATGCCAACTCTTCTTTAGATTCAGATTCAGATTCAGATTCAGATTCAGTACAGCCAGATGTAGATTTAGAGCATCCAGATGCAGTTGCACAACCAAAGCAGAGGCCCAAGTGGGCACAGACTACTCTTCAGGATGCATGGGATCTTGTAGATGATCCAGTCAATGCTAGGAGGACTCGATCTGATTTCAAGGATCCTCCTATTGCACTCACTACCATTGAACCATTGCCTTCCATGCATATTTTCTTGGTTCGGTCTTCAGATCCACAGTCTTATGGCGAGGTTGTTGGAAACCCCTTTTAGGAATCCACCATGCAGGAGAAGTACAAATCCCTCCTCGAGAACCAGACTTGGGATCTGGTTCCCCTTCCTTCTGGGAGGAAACTTGTCAGATGCAGATGGGTATGTTATCGCATAGTTTGTAGCTAGGATAAAAGGCTATAGGGTAGAGGGCCAAACTGGCGTAACAGGACCTTATCCTACCCAATGTCACCACGATGGGAAGGTTCTTTGTCTTTAGGGAGGCTAGGCCCAGGGGAGACGTCCCCAGTGACCTGGGGATTTGAAAGGGCAAAGGATAATAGAACAAGGAAAAGTTCCTCCTTTCACAGATCATCGCTAATCAGATAGTCTCGACTAAATAGCCAATAACAAGGTATAACCAAAGAAAATAAAATCACCTGCTTGAGACAATACAACGAGGAAACTAATACATGTGATCTTTGATTAGTACTTCATATATATTAAAGACTATATGGTATTCAATATGAGTAGTTTAAAAGTAAATGTTTGATGAAGTCAATGTTTATAGAATAGCAATAGCAGTGATGTCACTTCACCAATAAATACTAGAATGATACAACATTCAATATAACAAATCACTTATTAACTCAATCAATGCCTTCAACAACCATTCAATTGCTCATAAAGTAAAATGTTGCTGCAATAAAGATGAAATATTTAAAGATGACATCACCAACTTAGGGTTAGTAGGTTAGTCTAGGCTAGATTTAGTATAGTTAGGGTTTCAATTTCGAAAGGTTTGAGAGTGCTTGTATTCAATTCTACTTCAATGTTGGAGGTCTTGGGATCAGTGCCTTAAGGTAGAATGGAGTCAATAAGTGAAGAACGCACAAGTTGAAGGAGATGAGATTTCAAAGGACTGGAGGGAAAAGTTTCGAGGTGTTGCTAAAGCAAGGCCTCAAAGAAAGAACCCTAGGGGAGAGAGGTTCACTTCGGTATTGCAAAAGAAAGGCCTTGTGCTCTCTCCTCCTTCCTGACAAACGACTAGCTCCGATGAAGCATGAAATCAAGACAAGAGGGCTTAATGAGGGAGAGTGTTGCTACAACAAGGCTCTTTCATCAAACCCTAAAGGAAAAACAATGCTAAGTGTAGATAACCTAGGCCTGGGACGTCTTCCTCCTCTTGGACTTTAAAAGGTATGACTAGCATAGGGGAAAGAGAAACAAGGAGTGTAGCTATGGCTAGGCTCTATTCCTCTCTTTCAATGGTTGAAGGTTTCTCTATCAGGGGACATGAGACAAGGACCTACTTGTGTGCTTGTCACCTAGGGTTTTGATTCAACAAATTTATAAGCAATATGTAAGAAATTTAAACTACAACCATTCAATAAGAATTTTTGCAGAAAAATCACTTACAACTCATGAAGAAATAACCATGCAAACCCTAGTTGTAACACCTTCCTTCAAGAGAAACGCCATAAATGCCAAAAATCTCTTCCTTCAACAAGTGCGCATCACTTAGTTCAGCCAAAAACCCCAATAGGGCGCTAACAATCAGACCTCACTATGAGTGTGAAAAATTATGATCAAAATGAGAGTCAAAACCCTCAATATATAGTGTATCAATGACCTAATTTTACCTTTTAGGTCATAAAAAGGCCGACAAGGTCATAATGTCAAAATCATACTATTTTTACATTAAATGCTAAGTAAAAATACCTAATCAAGTAAAAATGAGAGTAAAATCCCCTTCAAGGGAGGCGCTATCCCTTTCTAAGGCAAATGAGACACCAAGGAGCAAAACGTTAGCCCCCTAGGGGCCTCTCCAACATGCCACACATGCCATTGCTGCCCAGTCTACCTCCAAAAGCATCCATGAAGATGAATTATGTCATAGTGAAGATGGAGACGTCCCAAGCCTTCCAAGGCTGGCATTCCACTGAAAAAGGGGTCATTCCCCCTAGGTCTAGTCTTGCTGGAGTGCCTCTGATGGAGCGTCCTCTTCCTTTCTGGTGCAAAAGCCCTGATTCATCTCCATCCCGTCTCTACCCCCTGATGGGGTCTCTACATCCATCTGGTGGGATCTTCATCCCCATGGAGGTTCAAACTGGTCATCTCCCCATGTGTACCGGTCCAAATGGTACCTGTCAATCGGGCATGGTCCTGCACATCAAAATATACGCCCTCCATGGGCTCATCAGTCACTGGGATCAGAGTAATGTTAATCACATCTCATCATCAATATTATTAAACATATGCATAAAAACCCCAATACATCAGTCAATAGCTCAAAGAAATTACAAAAACCTGCAATACAAGATTGGAGAAAAAGACAAGACGTCCTATTGGGATAGTGTCCAGAAGAAAAGGAAAGTTTCCAGGAAGATTTCATCCAAGCCATGTAAGTGAGGTGATGTGGCTAGGGGATGTCTAGACATGTGGGTGCAGTGAGGGCCAAGGATGCATAATGTTATTTGTGGGTGCCTTTGTAGAAAGCGAGTTGTACCTATCATGGATGCATTTTTTCCAAGCCCGTTCTTGCCTTTATTCTTTTTCTTGTTTTCTTGTTTTATTTGCTTTTACTTCTTCTTTTTTCTTTTTATTCAAGAGCTAACTAGATGACACTACCTTGGCATGGTGACCAAAGCTGACAGCGTTACCCACAAGTACTTTCACAGAGATGAGAAGGTTGGCTTGTGATGAGACCCCCTTTCCCTTGGCCATGCAACCAAAGGTCACTTGCCTGGTGTGTTAACCAGATGGTGGCAATGTCATACTGTTAAGTACCCATGAACCTAATAGGTTGGCTCGTGATGAGACCCCCTATCCTCTTACTAGGTCTTGTTTGTTATTTTCTAGGTCCCTCTTGTTTCTTGTTGAGAGGCCTTTTATTGCCTTCTCGGGGATCCCTGGGCGAAGCATCTCGAGGTTTCATTTCTAGGCTTTTTTCTTTTACCAACTACTTTTACCTTCTGGGCCTTTAGCCCCTTCTTCCCACGAGATAAGGTGCAATCATACAAATAGGTCAACCCAATGCTCGAACAAGGGGAATGGGATAGATGAGCGGGAGATAAGATGAAATAGTGGTGCTATGATAGGAGCGGACGATGGCTTTTCAGAAATCCCCCCAGTGGCAAACCAAGACCTATGGGTACGGGCTTGCTAGGGCACCCAGCCAATTTCCCTAAGCATGGTGATGTAGGCTAATGTAAGATCTGAGCAATTGTTAGAGATAAAAGGAATCAAATGCATATATTTAAAGGTTTCAATGATCAAAAGTGACACATACCATGATACTTGGACCAATTACCTCATGGAGAAAGAACCTCTTATGATACAAGACCAAGCCAATGGTGATGGATGTTGTTGCTGACAAGACAAATCTGATGGAATAAGAAAAGGATGGGCCCTCCAGGGCCATGCTCAGGTTAATCCTATTCTCAGTACTCCATGTCTAGGACCTGTGGGCCTCGAGACATGATCTTCTAGTTATCCCTAAAAAGTGGGGATAACATCTGTCTCCAACTCAGGGACATGTGCTCACCATAGAGCGCATGAGAACCTCAACATCTCTAGCATAACCTGCAGACTTGCTCAATCTCGATAGGGCCATTAGTAACAAAAATGGGGCAATAATTCCACCCCAACATACATAGATATATATATAAACTGAAAGAAAACAATCAATAATGCAAATGTGAAAGAAAACTAACATGAAATGCAAATGGTATAATTCACGAATACAAAATTCCTACTTACTTGCACTTACCTATGAAGTCAGGTCCCCCCACCTTGGTGGGGTTTGAGGAGGTGCCCACTGATAGGTAATGGGCGCCTTCTCCCCTCCAAAGTGGACAAGTAATATGAGTCATCAACTGATTCCATTCCAACCTTGAAGGGTCTGAGCCATGACTGAGCGCTTCCTTTTACATTAGTTGGCTCTCCTTTCTGGGTATCCCACATCCATACCATGTCTCCTTCCTTGTACTTTCTGACTTTGTATTTGGTCGTTCCTTGGACAACCCTGGTGTATTGTGCTGAGGGAGGAGGGTGGGCTTTTGCTGCAAACACTTGTTGTTGAGATGGGTGGATTTGTACATCATCTTCATGTTTCTTTAATATATTTACCATCCCAACCTCTTTGTTCTTGAATTCATCTAGGAGTTGTTGATATTCTTCTCTCTTGGGCCATTTGATCTAATCAAATTCCTCTTCCATTGCAAATTTCATATCTTCTGGAGAATACTTTTGAAGAGTTTGTATCATCTCGTCTTGTGCTTTGTCATTATTGACGGGGTGAGTAATATCTTGCACATGGTCTCCGATTATTGGCATATTGAGGAGACAACCTATTGTTCCATTCTTCAAAGGCAATTGCAAGAATGTGAGGTCCATCTCAAGGGTGCCACCCAACATTGCAACAAATTTGCTAGATAACAACATTCCCCACACATCTGGGACATCAACTACCACGATGTCAATGTAGACTACCTTCTCTGGGTACTCCTTTAAGAAAACCTCTACATTCTCAACCATCCCGTGTGTGGGTATGACTTTAGATTCGAAGCCACATACATTTCTATAAGGCCATGTGACCTTCACACCCACTTGTCGCATGACTTTAAGTGACATCATGTTGGCACTAACACCCGTATCTAACATGCAATTGTTGATGTTCTTGCCGTTCATTTCCAATGTCATGAGAAAGGAAGGTTCTCACCATATTCGACCCTGAAGTGATCAACTTGCAACATAATAGGGGGGTCCATGGGTTCATCTGATCCCAGAAAGAATATGTCAAAGCGTTCCTTGATGGATGGGATCTTGATTGCTTCTCTCAAGGGGACGTTTACATGCATTTTTTATAATGCCCCTTGAAGTCAAAGTTTAGGTCAACCTTACCAGCCTTGGATGTCTTGGGAAGAAGTAATTCCAGGGGTGGGGGATTTTCCTGATCATCAGCAGGTTGTTTCAAATTCTTTCTTCTGTACACATGAAATTCTTGTTTCTTTAGCTTCTCTCGTGATTCCTAGTCCAGGTTGTTTATTACCACCATCCTTGTTGATCTGGTTACTTCTTTCACGGCTTCCTGATGTTCTGCATCGGTGATATTTATTTGAGGAAACTCCATGAAACAATCCAGAAACTCCATGAAACAATCCATGTTGTTGACTTGTTGATGGCCATTACTGTAAGGACACTCATGCTCCCAATGTGCTTCGC
>SNQJ01S0168938.1:0-16398 GCA_010110895.2 Picea sitchensis | reverse complement strand
AAGTGATTTAATCAAGGAATAATAAAATAAAGTAAAAGTCACTTGGAGGGAAAAGGTCAACAATGAATTAGGGTTTTGGGAAGCTATAAAGGAAGGGTAAAGCAACCTAATTCATTATGCTATGTTATGATTTAGTGTTGAGATATTTGCAGAGGAGGAGGAAATCAACCCCCTTGTTGTTTTGTGGATTTTTGGAGGAAACAACCACTATTGATCGGTTTTGGTGTTGAGAGACACACCATAGCCTATCAAAGCTACCATCTAGGAATTTCATCGTGCATTACAGTGTCTAGTTCAGTGATTGTGCAACTTAGCCAGTGAGGGAGCAAGTGTTTGAGAGAGGGTTTGTTTCATATTTGGCTGATTCCTTCTGACCCATTAGAGAGATACCTAGGGTGCACCTATTGATCCATCTGTCGTCAATTTCCGACGTTGGAATATTTTGGAAAGAAAAAAACAGTCATTTAGGGCACAACCCCAGAGGAAGCACATTTGGGGTTCCAATGGACATTCCGATATAGATCTGAGGAATCCCTTTTGGCCCATTATAGAGGAGACCAGGACGATCGTTTTGAGCTATACATCGTCAGATTCTGCCGGTGGAATCACTAGGGCACACTCATTGAGCCTAGGAGGTGCGAAAATCCCTAGGGGGTGAGATCCAGAGCTTCAGAGGTCAAATCTTCAGTCCAAAAGTCATCAAGATTAGTATAGAGGCCAAGGCACATATTTTGAGACAATTTCTAGCTCATTCTGACAAGTATCGCAATCGGGGTGAGTTTTCCAAATTCTACAACAGTTACAGTGAGCTGCGAAACTGCTTTTTTCCGATATATCCGTGCATGCACCGTAGACCAACACTTGTTCTTATGGTCACATGTATTTATTATCTGTTATTTTGTATTCCAGTGATGATCCATGAGATCTAACTGATGATTATCATATATGCTTCCAGTCTTTATTGTATTTCCTGCTTTATTATATATAGTGACGATCCATACATATACAATGCTAAACGCATAATAAAATGGAACACTCATGTAAAAACAATTGAGCATCTTCACACAGTTACTCAAACACAGTCAGAAACCCCCAGAGTATCAGATTCAGTAGCCAAATCGTAAATCAACAGTAGATATCTATATCAGGTGGATCAAGGATATTACATACAATCACACAGTCCTAGATCACCTCTTTTTGTGTTTTCATCCTTATCCTTGATGAGGTGCCATCCTTATTTGTTGATGAGTTGTCAGTGTGAGAGAATATCTACATCTAACAGTGGCAAGTACTATATATTGATATCATTTCATGAATATATTGTTGAGTATGGCTAAATACTTTTTGGATAGTTCTTATGCCATCTCTCATTGCATAGTTTAAAAAATATATTTGGTGTTGCATAAAAATGTGTGGAGTGGGTGATTTGGCATGTGTGGGAATGCACTTACTTGGCGTTGGCACATGTGGGGCACAATACT
This sequence comes from Picea sitchensis, assembly GCA_010110895.2. Classification (NCBI taxonomy): domain Eukaryota; kingdom Viridiplantae; phylum Streptophyta; class Pinopsida; order Pinales; family Pinaceae; genus Picea; species Picea sitchensis. Next base: position 14,917 of record SNQJ01S0168938.1, on the reverse strand, counting down.
TGAGTTAATTACTTGGATAAATATTCTTGGCATGAGTTGTCATGTAACCACCTACTCCCATGATCACATGTGAGGTACACTATATGAGGAATGACACATTCTCTTGGGTTGGGGTTTTACCTTGTTGGAGGAAGATTCTCTTGGAGGGTGCATAGGCTAGTTAGAGTGAACCTTGTCAAGTGGGAGTGTTCCACTAGTGGAACCAATCTCATTTGTGGACCTACTATAGGATTTTACCTTACTTGTAACTTGCTCCTTTTCTTACTCTATAAATGAAGGAGGAACACATCACTTCATCACATTACTACCTTGCTCATTTTTCTTGAGTAGAAAGTAGAAAAAGTAATTTGACAACTGTATTGTGATGAATGTGAGATACAGTGTGCTCTAGGAGGAGCACTTTTTCATTGTGATCTTGTGAGATGCTATGGATGAAATTTTGTTTTTTTAGAAATAGAAATATGTGTGATTGCTAGTTTAAAGTGTGTTTGTTGATTTGATTTTTTATATCCAATCTATCTTCTCACTGTTGGGTTGTTACAGATTTGGAATATTGTCTTGATTTTTCTAAAGCTCTCTTTTCTTAGAGATGTTATCTATCTATGATTGGGTGGTTGCAAATTTAGCACGATGATATGATTTTCAAATCCTTGTTTTCTTAGATCTATTCCTTTCTTGCTCCTAAAATGATTTAAACTCTTGATATGAAATGTATACCCTCTTAAATATTCAATACAAATTTTTATCTTATGTAGATCTAAATTTTTGATAGGTGTTTCCAAAATTTTCAGAGGGATTAAGTTCTATGAATGAAAATCCACTACCATGAGGTGAAATCCTAATATGGGATTAGATTTGTGATAATGGATTTTTTCGTCCAAGTGCATGAAAAATTGAACTACTTGTGGGAGGGAGTTGAGAATGAAATATTTTAGATGGTGTGGTGTCGATAAAGCTTCAATGACTAGTGTATACTCTTGCCTATGAGAGGCACTAAGACATGTGCGATATTGGTGAGTGTGATGCCTAGGGAACTCTAGTGATTGGAGTGGGCTTCATGACCAAGCATGGTGATTTGGACTAATGATAGGAAATTTCTTTACATTGATTTGTTTTGTTTAAATTTTTGACTCATGGTGTTGTAGGTATGGTAAACTTGTTCGATATTAGAGAGTGTGACCCATTGGAGGGAGCTTCCAACTTCACCCCTTGGAAGTGCACTTTTCCAACACCTCTCCTTGCTTCATACCCTAGACATGCCTTCAAAGCCTAGTTAGATTTAGCCTTCATTCCCTAGAAAACCTCATAACATCATTCCCAGAATATAATTCCAGACTACAACAACAAAACCTCAAAACAACGCACTTTGCAGCATCATAGACCTTAGTCCTTCATAAAACACCCTTAAAAATCCAAGAAAACTCCACTTGTGCACCTTTTAGACTCCAAGAATATTCCTTATCTCCTCTTGTACACCTCAGATCTCTTCTGCACACTTGTACTTTCTCTTCTTGCTTGGATACATTTCAAATGCGCACATATATCCAATATTTATAATGTTTTTGTGTTCACTTATGGGGTCAACTTGTAAAATTGGTTGGGCTGACCTGAAAAAATATTTCATATATCCTCATTCCTATGGAGTTAGAGGGAGTTCCATATACCACTGGAAATGTCTCAGAATAAATTTTTTAACCATATATCCCATGCTACCATTTGAGCTAGGTATTGAGAGTAAAAAAACATTCAAAGATAGGGTATCTAAACTGAGGATTAGAAAATCCAAAAATAATATTTTCAACAATATCCATCTTGAAATATTTATCTTGGACATATGTAGTCTCCCCCTGTCTTTGACATCAATGAAAACAATATTTCCAACAATATCTCACTTTGTCATTGATGGAAACCTTTAGTCAACTCTGTAATACTCCCCCTGATTGTAATTTCTTCCTCTATATGCAACTTCTCCTCCTTTGACATCAATGGAAAAGGGTTGCTCCCCCTGAGCTTATGCTTCCATTTATTGATGAGAATGGAGGGATATCACTCCCATATTCTATCCAAGATATTCAAATGTGTCTCGAGGAGGAGGTTTAGTAAAATTATCTACAACTTTTTATTTGGTGGTAATGTATTCCAGCTTGACACTTTTCTTGGCTACCTATTCTCTTAGGAAGTGGTATTTTATGGGAATATGCTTCGTCTTTGACTGCATAACATAATTCTTTGAAATGCTGATTTCACTTGTGTTGTCCCAGGTGATTGAGATTGGATGATCATATTATACATTGATATCCTTCAATGTCTACTTCATCTAGAGAAATTGTGTGCAATGTGTTGTTGCTAGAATACATTCGGCTTCTTCTGTGGATAGAGATATTGAAGTTTGCTTCTTTCTCAACCATGATACTAGACAATTGCCTAGAAAAAATTCTCCTCCACTGGTACTTTTCTTGTCATCAATACTTCCTGTCCAATATGCATCTGTATATGTTATTAGAGTGAAGTCCTTACTTCTTGAATACCACAAGACAAAGTCCATTGTGCCCTTTAGATATCTAAATATTGTTTTTATTGCTTGCACATGTGTCTCCTTTAGTGCATATTGAAATATTCCAACCAAATCTATTGCTTGCATGATGTCTGGCTTTGATGCTATCACATATAGTAGGTTGCCAATCATTGACCTGTACAATGTTTGATTTTCTTATGGAGATTCCTCATATTTTATCAAATTACATCTTGTGATCATGGGTTTACTTGTTAGGAAATTATACTCCCACAATAAACCTAATAGAAGAGAGGAAGACATATTTAAACAAGAAATTAAATGACAAAGTAATCACACAAAACACACAAAATTTACCCTGGAAACCCAAACGGGAAAACCAACATTCCTTGAGCGTCTTTCTCTCTTGTTGTCTTATTCATTCAAAATAAAATGTTACATGCCTAACCTTGGTCTACACCTAAGACACAATCGACATCATACCGTCTTTCTTTTTACAAGAACAACCCTGTAGCCAATTTGACTTACATCTACATGAAGAACAACCTACTGCTAAGATTAGCATGAAGATCAACTTAATACAAATACAAAAGACTTATTTATAGGCTTTACAATATGAAAAACCCTAAATAAATGTGACCAAAAAATTACTACAGATCCATGAACATCATTGGATACAAATCCCACAAATCTAGGGATTTTGTTACAGTCAACTACTGGTTGGATTACCAGTCGACTACCAGTCAGCCTTCATTCGGTATTTAGTTAGTTTCCACACAAACTCATGTCGACATATTATCAACTAATTTCTAGGAGTTGTTTTCGATCACTTCTACTTGGATTGGTCGAACACTTCGACATTCGACTATCACTACCAATTGATCCACCTCGACTAGACTTTCAGTGCAATGAATATAACAATGCAACATTATCCCACTTGTTTTCTTCTTTACTGAACCAAGAGTTTTCTAAAATCTTGTTCCCAGGCCCAAGGAAAAAATTCCCATTGCTTCTCTGCACCAAGAGAAATTCATATCACTCACAAACTTGGTCAAAGAGTTTGCTATGTTTTCCAATGTGTCTAATTTCTCTAGCAACACCTTGTTTCTCTCTACGATGTCTCTTATGAAATTGTATTATACTATATACATCAATATGATTAGTCTTGGAATGATTAGATGGGTTCTTTTCCAGAAATATTGTGCGTTGACTCTCACAATTTATCTTCATATCTCTCTACTCAAACTTGATCCATAAACATATCCATTTTAGCCATACTGCTTCCTTGCTTCCATGAGTGGCTGCATTGTATTAAACTTATGTTATTGACAAGGCTATGACCACCTATCGCTTACTCATCCATCTAATTGCTCCACTGAACATATTGAACACATATCGACTAGTCGAAATTCATCGATCCAGATCTCCATCGCATCCGACATCAACAAAGGATTGTACATCTACTTCACTGTCCACTACATGTTTCCCATGTTAGCATATAACATAGTATTTTGTGCCACACAAATACTTGAATACTTTCTTGAAAATTTTCCAATGCTCCTTTACAGGTTTTGACATGTACATGCTCAACACTCCCATTGCATGGGCAATATTTGGTTGAGTACATACCATCACATACATCAGACTACCAAAAAAACTTGCATAGGGAACACGTGCCATGTCATCTATTTCTTCCTATGTCTTTGAACATTGTTCAATAGTTAACCTTGCTCCCATAGGAATTGTCACCTTTACAGGTTTGCAATCCTGCATGTTTAAATGTTTTAAAACTATTTCAATATATTTCTTCTGATTCAAAGACAAATTTATAGCTGCTTGATCTCTCTTAATCTTCATTCCTAGAATGAAGTTGGTTGCACCGATATCCTTCATGTCGAACTTGGAGGATAGTTGCTTCTTCACCTCCTTTATTGAGTCCATGTTATTTTTTATCAACAACATGTCATCAACATACAATAATACATATATGAAATGACCTCCTTCTTCCTTGGAATATACACATTGATCAAATTTGCTTCTCACAAATCGCAAACTAAGGATGCATGAGTCAAATTTTTGGTACCACATCCTTGGAGATTGCTTTAAACCATAAAGGGATATTTTCAACTTTCACACTAACTCTTTCTTTCCCTTTACTACAAATCCTTCAGGATGTTTCTTGTAGTTTCTTATTCCATGTCCCCATGTAGGAACATTGTTTCACATCCATTTTCTCTATTTCAAGGTCAACTGCTACAACCAAAGACATTAATACTCTAATGGAAGTTAATTTTGAAACAAGAGAAAAAATATCACCAAAGTCAACTCCTTCGACTTGGGAATATTCTTTTGCTAGGAGTCGAGCTTTGAATTTCTCGACTTGACCTGCTGCATTCATCTTTTTCTTGAATACCCACTTGCTACCGATGTGATTTATTCCTCTAGGTAACTCGACGAAATACCATGTCTCGTTCTTATACAAGGATTCCATCTCTTCGACCATGGCGTCCTTCCAGAGTTTACCCTCTATTGAGTCAATTGCCTCCCTGACCGAATTAGGCTCCTTGTCAATGGAAGTTAACACAAATGTGCTACATAATTTGGGTGGAATATACCTTTCGATTGATTTTCTTATTCATTCAAACCTTCTTAAAACTGGGGTCAGTTGTTCCACCTCTTCATCTAATTAAGTTGACTCATTTGAACCATCTTCTTCATTCCTCAATTCAAACTTCACCGTCTCTGTATTTTTCTCCGTTTGAACCACTTTAGATTCAAACTTCCTTCCAACTTATCTAAATACTACATCTCGACTGTACAATTTTTTCCTTGATGTAGGATCCCCAAGCTTATATCATTTCATTCCTTCTTTGTAACCAATGAAAATAAACTTAAGTGCCTTCTTGTCTAGATTGCTCCTCTTTTCCTTGGGAACATGAACAAATACATCACAAAAAAATACTTTAAGACGTGAAAATGAAGGAGTCTTACCGAACCATACCTCATGTGGAGTCATATCAACTAGTGATGACGAAGGAGACATATTCACTAGATATTTGGTAGTGTCGAATGCCTCTGCCCAAAATTCTTGTGCAAACCCAACACCATTGAGCATACTCCTTGCATTTTCCATCAATGTTATGTTCATTATTTTGACAAATCCATTTTGCTGTGGGGTATATGGTGTGGTATTTTGGTGTGCTATGCCACACTGATTGCATAAATACTCAAAATACTTTCCACATAATTCACCACCACTGTCATTTCTCAACACCTTTATCTTCTTATCTGTCTATTTTTCTACAAGATATTTAAACTCTTTGAATTTCTAAAAAAGATCCAATTTCTTTCGTAGGAAATATATCTATGTCTTCCTGTAAAAATAAACTATGAAGGAAACATAATACAAGGATCCACCAAGTGAAGGCACTGTTACAGGTCCAAACACATCACTATGAACCAATTCTAGAATCCCATTTTCCCTTGTCGCTCCAGATGGGAACCTAACCGAATTTGTTTTTTTTCGTATATGCAATGTTCACAGAAATCAACTTCTAAATTAAATTCGGTAAAACCTTTGACCATACCTTTGTTGTGCATAGCTCAAAGTAGTTTTTATTCAATGTGTTCCATCCTTTCATTCCATAGCATGGTTGGTTCGACTTGACGAAGACTTGTCGAGTCGGTTTGAATCGACTCAGCCCGATATGAGTCGAGTTGACTTGAGGTACAACAATGTTGTTGCATCTAATCGAGTCGACACTCCCTAATAACTTGTATATGGTTCCAATCTGAACTCCTTCCATTAAGACCATCACATCTCTAATCATTTTTCATGTATCCTTATGAAATAGAGTGTGCACTCCTGCATTACTCATTTTACTGACAACTACCAGGTTTCTTGCCAAACCTATAACATGTAACACACCTAGAAGGGTTCTACTCCTCCCATCCTATAGTATCAGTTGGAATCTTCACCATCCAACAATTTTGGTTGTCGAGTCATCCCCTAAGAACACATCTCCTCCTTCATATTTTTCATATTCGCAAAACCATTCTCTATGTGGTTTCATATGATAGGATGCTTCTGATTCAGTCAACCAAACATCTTGTTCTGGCTATGTACTAGTCGACGCTAGATACATATCACTTCCTTTATTTGAAGTAGTCTTTCTCTTAGTTGACTACTTCTCATCGAATCCTATCCTGAATTCCATTTCCTTCGACTTGCAGTCCCTTTTATAATGCCTAGATTTATCGCATTTCCAACATCTTCTCATTGACTGAGCATGGGATTTAGATATACCCTTTGAATTAGACTTTCCACTAGAGAATTTACATTTATCTTTGTCAAACGGTCGACCTCTCACAACTAAATCATATTTGGTTGATCCTTCCATGTTCTTCATTCTCATTTCTTCTAACAATAGATACACTAATGTAGTTGAATTACTCCCTATGGCCATGACGAATCTATCCCAGGTGTATGACAAAGAAAATAATAGGATGAAACATTTCTCCTCCTCAGTAATTTTGATATCTATAGACGATAACTATCATATTATGGTATTAAACAAATTTAAATGCGTAGTTACCGAACTACCATAACTCATCCTTAGAAGACACCATTTCTTTCTAAGCAACAAATTATTTACCAGGAATTTCGACTGGTACAAGCTTCCCAAATTGTCCCATAGTTTCTTGGCTAAGTCTCCACCTGAGACATTCATCAACACAAAATCTGCAAGATATAGTCGAATCACACTCCTTGCGATTCTTTCGAGTTTATCCCATTAGTCCCTCGATATGCCTATCATAATGGTACTTGGATATACTGTTGCCCCTTGTTCTTGATCTACAAGGAGATATTCAAATTTAAAATTCCAAAGCTCAAAATTTTGGCCATTGAAGTTTTCAATATCTGTCCTTGAACTACTTGCCATTCTTTCAGACACAACTTTTAAGGATATTTGACTTATGACTCTTACTAGACCTAAGGTTTAGCTTAGACCCAAGATTGTCAAACCAAGCTATGATACCACATGTTAGGAAATTATACTTCCACACTAAACCTAATAGAAGATATGAAGACATGTTTAAAAAAGAAAGTAAATGACAAAGTAATCACACATAAGACATAGATTTTACCCTGGAAACCCAAATGGGAAAACCAACATTCCTTGAGTGCCTTTCTCTCTTGTAGTCTTATTCATTTAAAATAAAAGGTTACACACCTAACCTTGTTCTACACCTAAGACACAATCGTCATCATAACCTATTTATTTTCACAAGAACAACCCTGTAGCCAATTCGACTTACATCTACATGAACAACAATCTACTGCTAAGATCAACATGAAGATAAACTTAATACAAATACAACATGCCTTATTTATTGGATTTATAGTAGGAAAAACCCTAAATAAAGGTTCCCAAAAAATGATTACAGATCCACATAGATCATTGGCTACAAATCCCATAAATCTCGAGATTTTGTTACAGTCGACTACCAGCCAGATTACTGGTCAACTACCAATCATCCTTCATTTGGTATTCAGTCGGTTTCCACATGACCTCCTTTCAACCTCTTGTTGGTTGACTTCTTCGACTTGTTTTCAATCACTTCTAATTCAACTTTACATGGTCGAACACTTCGACCTTCGACTTTCACTACTAATCGATCCACCTCAACTAGACTTTCACTACAATGAATATAACAACCCAATAATATCGACAGGTGCACATTCTTCCATTCCGAATTTCTTCAACATTTCCTTCATATGTTTGGTTTGAGAAACAAATATTCCTTTAATGGATTGAGAAATTTGTAACCCTAGAAATAATGACAATTCTCCAAGCATGGACATCTCAAATTCTTTTTTCATTTCTTCTATAGACTTTTGGTTCATTCTACCAACATAAACTCCAAATATGATATCATCCACATAAACCACAATGATTAACAAATTTTCATTGTCTATTTTGATGTAAATATTGTTGTCTGCAACTCCTCTTTTGAAACATTGTTTTTGTAGGTATTTGTCAAGTCTTGAATACCAAGCTTTGGGAGTTTTCTTTTGTCCATAGAGTGCTTTCTTCAACATGCATACATGATCTTTTTTTATTTTTATTTTTATTTTTTTTGACAATTGAAATCATTCTTGTTGTTCAATACATACTTCTTACTATAAATTTCCATTTAGAAAGGCTGACTTGACATCCATTTGATAGAATTTGAAGTGCTTGAAACATACAAATTCCAAAAACATTTCGATTCATTCCAAAATTGCAACTGGTGTAAAGGTTTCTTCAAAGTCAATAACCTCAACTTGAGCATACCCTTTACATACCAATCTTGCTTTGTTTATTAATACTTTTCCATCTTCATCCAATTTATTTCTAAAGACCCATTTGGTGCCAATTAAATTCTTGTCTTTTGGTCTGGGCACAAGTTCCCATGTCTCATTCTTCTCAATCTGATTTAGTTCTTCTTTCATAGCATTAACCCAATGCTTATATTCACTAGCTTCTGCAAATTTCTTGGGCTCAATTTTAGATAGTAAAGAAAAGTTGAATCTTTTTCTAGTCTGAACTTCTATATCCATATCACCAAGAAATTGATTTTCTGGATGGCACTTTTGAACAAATATGGAAGGTGTCTTTGTATCTTGTCTTTCTATTTCTTCTTGTTCTTTCTTTTATTCTTCCTCTTCTTCTTCCTTTTTTTGTTCTCTGTAGATTGTCTCCTATGGATATTCATTTGTTTGTGACTTTTCCTTTTGAGGTATCCCTTCATCCAATCTTACATCAATACTATTTACAACCTTGCACAATATTTTTTTGTAGCATTTGTATGCCTTGCTTCTAGATTCTTAGCCAAGAAAGACACCTTCATTTGTTCCAGAATCAAACTTTCCTAAATTACCTTCATTTTTCTTTATATAGCACTTGCTCCCAAATACTTTGAAGTATTTGACTGTAGTTGGTCTACCTTTCCATAATTCATAAGATGTCTTGCCATTTTTCACTCTAATTCGTGCTCTATTGACAATGTAGACTGTTGTGCTGACTGCTTCTCTCCAAAAGGTGTGTAGCATTTTGACTTAATTTAGCTTTTTTCTAGCCATTTCTTGTACAATTATGTTCTTCCTTTCTACAACTCAATTTTGCTGTGGAGTCCTTGTTGTCGAAAAATGTCTCTTGATTCCATAATTCTCACATAATTCATCAAATTCATAAGAGGTAATCTCACCTCCTCTGCCCAATCTTAAGCACTTGATTTTTAAATCAGCCTCGTTTTCTACCATGGATTTGAAAGATTTAAAATTCTTAAAAGATTCATTTTTTTCTTTAAGAAATATAACTCATGTCATTATTGTCTAACCATCAATAAGCAACATAAAATAACTCTCACCTTTTAAATTTTGTGTTCTTTCTAGTCCACACAGGTCTGTGTGTACAAGTTCTAATGGATTTTATGTTGAGTAATCCTTTGTTTTGAAACTAACTCTTGTTTGCTTCTCGTGCTGACATGGATTGCAAATAGTGTTGGTAGTTTTTGACGTCCTTGACATATATCTTACTACTTGTGTCTTGCTTAGTTTTACTAGATTGTCAAAGTTTAGATGACCCATCCTTCTATTCCATAACTAACTTTCATTTACTTGTCCTATACAACATTTTTCTCCTTTGAATTCATCAAGAATATATACATTGCTCAACGTTCTATTTACATTTTCCACTAATCTTCCTGAACCTGCTTTCCTTATCTCACATCCTTTATAATGAAATGTGAGGTTGCAAACTTGATCACACATTTGACTGACACTTAGAAGATTGTGTTTAAACCCTTCAACATACAAGACATTTTGTGTTTTAGTCTTTCCATTATCAAGACTAATGATAAATTTTCCAATGATCTTTGTAGAAGCATTATCCCCAAAAGTAACGCTACCTCCTTTTTCTTTCTTTAGGGTGAGAAATTTGTTTTGATCCCCTGTCATGTGTTTTGAACATACACTATCAATGCACCACTGAATTCCTTTTTCTTGAATAGACATTGCAAATCCACATTGTTTTTTCTTTGGTTCTTCTTGCTTCCTTTTCCACACCTTTGCGTATTCTTCTCTATGCTTGGTAAGAACATATTCTTCCTTGTTTTGTTTAGGAGAATTTATTATGTTGCTTCTACAATCACATGCTATGTGTCCATAATTATTTCACTTATAACATTCAATATTGTAATCAATTAGGGGAGCAAATGAATTTTAGATTATATCAACAAACCCATGAGAACTTCTAGTTTTGTTGCTCACATAATCATTCCTTGAGGTATTATAAGAACCTCTATTTATCTCTCTCACATGATCACTTCTTGCATAAGCTCTACAACTAGTGCTTTGTGACCAAAATTATTGCAAGAAAAAAAATATCCAAGAAAGAGATTTTGGTACTGGGTTGTGAAAGGCCTTTTTGGGAGAACAAATATTATGAGCTCATTCTTGTTGTTCTTGTGAGAAGAATAAAGTTTCTTCTTGACATCATTTCCTTTCCCACTATTGATTTCATTGTTGATGGAGCCTTTGAGAATATTAGCATAGCTTTTAGTATTTTATTCATTTTCCTTTTTTGATGGCTTAGTGACCTTAGTGCTTGCATCACCCTCAGGGGTCTTTTGTTTTTCATCATATCCAAGACCTTTCTTGATTAATGGTGAAATTTGGTAACTGAAAATATTATCTAATATTTCAGTAATTTTTTCAAACTTCAAGCTTTTACTCAATTAATTAATTTTTTTCTCTAGTTCCTTTCTTAAGGAAATGATTTCAGCCTCTAGCTTCTCACAATTTTCTTCCTTTTTTTTCAATTGGATTCTCACCCCCTATTCTATTCTTTTTGGCTCTTCAAGTTGAGTCTTCATGATGATACTTGTGTGTTTTTTTTCATCAAGATCATGATCCTTCTTTTCATATTTATACAATTTCTCTTTCTTCTTTTTATTCTTTCCCCTAAGTTTGTCTATTTCTTCTAAGGCACTAATGAGTTCTGCTTCAAGATTAACTTCCCCATCAACGTCTTCTTCTTCTAAGTCCGATTTTTCTTTCTAATTGTCTTCATTTTCTGTATTAGTAGACTTCATATCCATGGCCATGAAGGGTAATTCTTTTTTGTTAATATCAGAATCATATCCATCACTTTCTTTAGATGAGCTACTATCATTTCTAGAGTAAAAACTCTTCTTCTTAGTATATTTTCCTCTTTTGTGTTTGTAGGGTTTTCTTTTGTTGTTATGTTCTTCTTCATCGTTGTCTTACCTTTTTTATATGGACATTTAGCAACAAAATGTCCTACTCTACCAAAATTAAAACATTTGAAGGGTATGTTACCTTTGTATTTGCTAGATCCTTTTTTTTTTCTTTCTCATGAATTATGCTTCTTCTATATATGATTCATGATTGGAACAATCACAAGAGTTGTGTCCTTTTTTTTTTCTTTGGTTCTTTGAATTTTGCTTCCTTCAGCGCTGGTTTTTCTATTTCTGTCCTCATCTCATATGCAGTGAGAATCCTATGCAATTCATCCATTGTTAATGAATCAAGATCCTTCATTTATTCAATGGCAGAAACTTTGGCATTAAGAGGAGTGACCATAACACCTTTTGTACAATCATTGGTTCTTCAACCTTTTCACCAATTCCTTCGATGGTGTTGACAATTTCATCAACACAGAGAAGATAGGCTGCAACATTCTCTTCATCTTTCATTTTCAGGATCTCAAAATATATTTTATGAGTTAGGAGAGTTTCCTTCTTAACTTTGTCATCATATTCATAGATATTTTGAAGTTTTTCCCAAATTTATTTTTCTGATCTGCAATGCATCACTTTGACAAAATCAGATTTTGATAGACCACACAAGATGGCATTCGTGGCTTTTGCATTATTTTCACTTGACTTCTTCCCGATCGCACTTGTTGGTGGAGTTGTTGGGGTTGTTATAATAAAATATATGTTCTCATTTTTCCATAGACAATATAGAAATATTGTCACCCAACCATAGGCACGAAGCCACCCCCGAGCACCTTTAACCTTGACAGACAAAATAATTTTGGTAGGAAACCTTAAAACCAATAGCCAACCAAGATAGAGTATCTCTCTCCAAGGCTAGTGTACCAATCAAAGAATACAAACCATAACCAAGTAGAAATTACAACCATAACCAAAAGTTAAAATCATAGTTGTAGTAGCTACAACTGCACTCCCTCTCCAAATCTTGTGCACCACTAATCTGTGTGAGATGTGAGAGTGTGAATGACAAATGAGCTCTAGAACCCTCTTATTTATAGTGCTCTTTGTCATTTGTCCAGGACGACTTCTTCTTTTAGAGGTTAACACTTAAATATTAATTCTTTTATGGAGGTGACATGTATTCTATGGATTCTACACATCTGTTTAGGGTTTCTCTTACTTCCCAGAATATTCTAGTCTCATCAAAGGTTACACTTAGAGGTTAATACCTCCCACAAATACCATAATATCAACACTCCCTCCTAATTAGAGAGGTATTAAAGGAAATGGAATTGATCAGAAACATACCATTCAACTGGTAGCATCATCATTGCCACACATGATATCTTATGATCACATAGATCAAATCACAAGAAACATCATCACTATCAATATCATATGATAACATCAGCTAAATCATTTCTCAAATACATACTCCATCTAAGTAATCAGACATGATGCTGAATAAGTCACTCACTCCACAGAGTGATACAAGAACCATTCTTCTAATTCAGACATATGTCCTAGAAGAATAACTGTTCCAATAGATGCTGGAAGCCACGCCATGGGACACAAGGACTATTATTCAAATCTGGACATACGACCTAGAAGAATGACTTTCCTGGACCATTTTCCCTCTGGCCACTACTGTGAACTCAGAGAATTTTTTTTTTCTATACCAATCTCTCCACTCTGGTCACTACTGTGAACTTAGGGAGACATACCATTCTTCTAATCCAGACACATGTCCTAGAAGAATAATTGTCCATGGTACATCAACAATCTTTCAACCTGGACCATTCTCCACAGGGAGAATGTCTATCCACCAACAATCTATCCTTCCTGGACCATTATATTCTTGGAGAATGTCTTTCCATCAACACACTGACTATCCATCTAGCTAGAAATCATCTCCAACACTAGTGGTAGTCTTCATGGAAATCAGAACAATTCCATCCAATAGAACACACCTGTGTCTATCCATAGTAGTACACAACTAGTACCCAGTGGTACATAACCAATCCTAGTAGAACACAAATACTAGCCAATGACACATATTCATTATCAGTGGATCACATCCACCACAGTAGCATACAACTACTGTCCAGAGACATACAGTATCCACAACAATCATATCATCTGATATCAACCTACATAAACAATATCATGATACATACTGAGTCATCTCGAACATTCCTCCACTCACATATGTGAGATCTGGAAGAGAATATACCCTTGGAAAGTAAAAACATAAGGCATGGGATATCTAGACTATTCTTCCCAAGCATAGAAGAATAAATGTCCCTGATTTATGAGTCTGGACCATTCACCTAACTAGGCCATTCCTTCGAAGCTAATCACAGTGCAAACTGGAGAGAATGAGTTTTCCCTAGGGAATTCCTATCCCTGATTGTTAAACCTGGACCATTCACCTAACTATGCCATTATTATGGCACTAATCATAGTGCAACCAAGAGAGAATGAGTCTTCCCTAGGGAATGACTGTCCGAACCATTTCCTAAGGAAATGATTGTCTTGTACCAACCTTCAAAACATACCATTCTTTGAAACTTCTCACAACTGTGAACTTCGAAAGAATGACTTACTGATGAGGTAGACCATTCTGCTTGACCACTACTCAAAATGATTACCAAGAAGAATGATTGTTCTAGACCATTCCCCCACACTGGACACAAGGGGAATCAATGTATATGGTACATCAACAATCTATCAGACCATTTTCATTACGAAAATGACTGTCCGATTTGGACCATTTTCGAAATTGGAAAGTTACAGTCTGTCAGAAATATCGAACCACTTTTCAGACTGGAAAGGAACTGCCCAACCTGGACCATTTTATGAACTAGAAAATGATTGTCCATAAATCAATAAAATATCAGTGCTCCCTCCCAACCTAGGAGTAATATCTTCCTTTTCCAATAAGGAAGTCATTTCCACGAGTACTAGCTTGTCCCTTAAGTACGCAAACTTTTCATTTTGGACAGAGGTTTTTCCAAAATATTTGTTATCTGATCATCTGTGAAGATATAATGGAGAACCACTTCTCCCCTCTAGACTCTATCATGGAGAAAATAATACTCGATCTCAATGTGCTTCGAC
>SNQJ01S0168936.1:15284-36024 GCA_010110895.2 Picea sitchensis | reverse complement strand
GCATCAGAAAACAAAACACTTGCAAATAATCAAGTCTTCAAAAACCTATGCTCTAATACCAACTTGATCTAAAAATGAAGAAGACTTGTATTCTTGAAATTATTTGCAAGTAAAATTTATGTGTTAAAATGCAAATGGATCAAATTTGCAACACAACTTTAATAGGATTTACTCATTCAAGATGAATATAAACAACAACAATAACAGTGAATAGAAAACACATAACAAAACAAATGATAAAGGAGTTCACCCCTCTCTTGGACTACATCTCCTGGTCCAGCTTCCAATGGATCATTTGTATTATTTGCTCAAAGTGATCAAAAATGTGCTTTAGAATGCTCAAAATTCCAAATAGACTGCTCCAATGGCTTCAGAACGTCCAAAAACCCCTAGCTGGGCTTTTTCGACACCTCGTTTGGCCAAAAATTGAAGAAGATAGGCTTCCTGGAAGTCCCCCTTCAAACTTGTTGTCTCTGCATCTACAAAACACACCCCTTGTTAGCTCAACCTAGCCCACATGCATATTTAAGCGTAAAAAATTAGCACCGGATGCAACCACGCGAATCGTGCAAATTGTAGGACGGTTACGGGCGCACCTAGCCCCTAACCATCAAGGGCAAGTTCGTATGACCCATATGACCGCGCGCAAGTGAAAACATAGGCCCCCGTTTCCACAAGCCAATGGTTAAAGGAAAAGTGGCAGGTCGTTTGTATAACCGTAGAAACCAAATCAAAATGCAACTGCGCGCATGCCAAATGGTATAGCAATGGGTCATATGTTAACGCAATATGCGACCAAGGGCTAGGGCTAAGCCCCCACCCGGTCGCACCCCAACTATCCACATATGAAAACATATAAAAATATATTTCCATATATATAACAAGGACCAACCAGTGGCACGCCGGTTGGCGGCCCTTCCCAAGTCTCTCCCCCCTACCCGGAGGTCGCGGGGTCGACTCCGACCAACACCATAATTTTAAACCAATGTATTTATGACACGTGGCAGCCATTGACTGGGCCATGTGTCACCATCCTGTTCACTGCAAAAATGCCACGTCACATTCCAACTGTCTGCCACGTGTTGTACAGACTGCCTAGTTAGCAACCGTACGGACTGTACCGACTGTACAGTCAACATCCCTTTTTTTTGGCCTGTTTGTCATTTTGAACAGAACATGATATATCTCACTCCCGACGTTCGTTTGAACCCAAATGAGTTGCGTTGGGTTCGTAACGACGAGGCCTACGCTCTCGTTCGATTTAAAGTGATTTCGAGCACTTTGAATTTTTGAGCAAAATTTGATCCCCTGGATCAATGTAAAAACTCCTTAAACGCTTTGACCACCACCCTGGAAAAGATGGTTGGGGTGTTCTTCAATCCAAATGGCATCACTCTATACTGGTAGGATCCCCATTCTATTGGAAATGTGGTCATATGACGATCTTCCTTGGCAATCTGGATCTAATGGTATCCTTAAAATCCATCTGTAAAAGAATATACCTCTTGTTCTCCTACATTGTCTAACACTTCATCAATAAATGGTGTAGGGAATGGGTCATGAAAACAGGCATCATTCAACTTCCTGAGATCTATGCAGATCCTGATCTCTCCTATATTTTTGTCTTGTACCACCATAGGGCTAATCCATTCTGACTCTTCAACAGGTTCTATGATTCCTGCTTCCAGCATTCTGTCGAGCTCAATATTCACTTTCTCCTTATATTTAGGGTTCAATCTGTAAGGTCTCTGTTTGACTGGCTTGGCATCCAGTTTCAAAGGGATCCTCATCTCCCCCATAGCCCCTTTAATAACTGTTGGCCCTTGACCAAGTTTTGAGGAACACTTGGTCATATTTGACCGTTTTTGGGACTTCGACAGCCTATCAAAGATGGAGTGCAAGTCGAAGCGGAGATCGTGGAAGCTAGACCCCCTTTTTGGGTCCTTTTTGGGTTTTTGGGGATAATGTAACGGGACCGGGATGTTGGCCCATGGGTTTACCCATGTTTATGCCCCTTTTTGTAATGTATAAGTAGAAGTCGAGGCTATGTAAGAAGGGACCTTTTTTAGGACACTTGAGAAGTGGCTTAGTGCTAAGAAATGATTTGTGTGATATACTTGAAGAGCTGAGTGCAAGTATTGTAAGTGTTGAGTGCACGGATTATAAGAAGGTTTTATGCTTAGAACTACTCGGGGAAGGAGGATATAGCGAGCTGCGCAGATCTCATGTCCTGTGTGGAGTAGGTTTTGAGGTTATGTGCTTGTAACCGATTGGCCAACAATAATAGAGAAGAAGAGTTGGTGGACGTAGCCCCAGGGTGGGGGTGAACCACATAAATTTGTGTGTCATGCTTTGTGTTGTTACTTACATGTGTCTTCCCTCTCTTTCTAAGTGCTATGACATGTTTAGATAGATTTAATTATTCTTTGTGCTTATTAGATGTGTATAGATGATAGATTTGATGTGTATGAAGTTGCTAAGTGCTTGGTCTACTAGATTCGGTCTGTTGTATGTTGTTAAGTGTTGAATCATCTTAGATCTAAGTATATACTGCAATGCTCTGTGTTATCTACGGAGTGAGATACGGGTTAATTCTAGGTGAACTATTGATGCTAAGTTCTTTTTTAAGTGTGTAATCACAGATCTGGATCCCAGCTAAGGTTGCAGACACCTAAGTCCTGCAATCACCCCTGCCTCTACCTCGGGTGAGACTTCAGCTCCTTCGCGGGTGTTTTCGAAAGGGCCGGTAGTTAGGGTTTTGTTGGTACGCCATTGTAGCATTGAACCCTGGGTCTACCCCTGTGCCAACAAATGGTTCCATTGCCGAGACCTGAAACTGTGATTGTTGGGAACTAAGGAAGAAGAAGCTTTGTGCAAAGATTCATCCTGAACTTGTGGAAACTCTGTGCGTAGATCTGTCACTCTGATGCGCAGTACTCTACTCGACCTATGAAGCTTTGTGTCGAAGAAAAGAAGCCAGATCTGAAGAAAATAGGTAATATCTATGAGCTTTGTGCTCTGATAAAGGTAAGAATAGTGAAAGGTTTTAGATCTAGAAGCTTTGTGCTCAATAAGTGGAAATTTTTGGTTTTGAAGCATGAATTTAGGTATGCTTGATAGATTTTGTCCTATCTTGAAAACTAGGGCATTGTTAGACAAAAGAACGTTTGATATGAATAGATCTGATAAGAATAATGAAAGATATGTTATACCTATGCATAGTAAGAATGTTTGGACTAACGAGTGGATGCAGGATCCTAGAAAGAAATTTTTGCAGGCTAGCCATTATGATCCTAGCACGCAGTACAGGAAAAGTTGGGGATCATTGAAGAGAAAGAGAGGATTAACTCTTTGTTATAGTTGCAGAATACCATCACATCTTGCTAAGGAATTCCCTAGGAGAAAACCCAGTTGCCTCTGTTGTAAGGCTATGGACCATGAACTATTGGATTGACCTAGAATGATTGATAAACTTGAAAATATGAATATGGAGCAAGCAAAACCTGAAGGATATCAAGAGACTAAGATTATAGAAGAACCCCAGAAAGAAAAGGAGAAAATTGAAGCAAGAATAGGAGACTTTGACATTGACTATGCTCTGGATGAGGAAACACAGATGAATATTATGAAAGAAAGCACTTGGGAAACCCTAGGATGGCCTGCTATGGTTCCTTCACTAGGAAAAATAGGGTTGTTTAAAGGAAAAATGGTAACCCTATGTGGCAGGATTACCCAGATAGCTATGAGTATCCATGGAGCTTCGACAGAGGAAGAATTTGAAGTTATTAAATTTATTGAGGATCGTGCCCCTTTTCCAGCTTTGTTAGGAAAGATCTGGAGAGACAAAGACCAGATCCAAAGAAAAGAAGAAAAGGAAGCCCTAGACGAGAAGAAGCAAGAACTCATGGAATTTATGACTAGAAGGATCTCCTACTTGATGGAAGAACAAGAGAATAGATCTAAGCTATTGGAAACCAGGGACTTGGACGTTGAAGTTATACGAGAATTAGAGGAACCACAAAAGACTGAAATACCTAATCCATATGTTGAAGGAGTATTACCCTCGGATTTGAAGAAAGAATCTCAGCAGTTCGAAGTGACTATGTCGAGAGAAGATAGGAATTAGAACGGGAAAAGATCGACCGAGTTGAAGACTACCGGGAAGAAGGCTAGAAAATTAAGTAAGAAAAAGGAAAAGATTGAAAAGTTACAAGACATCCTAGGTGGAACACTACAGAAGGAAATATCACACGAATTGAACTTCGTCGAGATATCAGAACAACGACATATGGCACTTCGTCGTGGTGAAGCAATATAGCCTTTGGACCGATATACCCATTCGAATTCCACCCCGAATGGATAGAAAATCAATAAAGGATCACCGCCAGACCGTTGGACCTCACCATAATGGACAGATCTATGATAATGGAAGCTTCATACCCATTGCAAGCAGACCATTGATGAATTTCCTATTTAGCTCGTTGCGTTGTGCCCGAAGAACACTTTTTCCAACTGAAAATTTGAAGCCCACAGAACTAGTGATTGTATTCAGTGATCATTGCAAGAAAATTGTTCATCCTAGTGCAGTATCTGAGATCATTGTGCCCCGATTATCTTTTCCGAGTGTGTATGTTCGACGAGCTCACTGCAGTTGAGGAATCTGTCACATAGGTCCTTCTCGATTTAATGACTAAGAGATTCATGTCGGAAAGAGGAATGTCCACCGGAATCCAAGCATCATCAACGAGAGGAGTGCAAGCCTCCCCGTCGACTGCTCGAGAAGGAACATCTCGAATTGGAACGAAAAGGAGAACTAAGCATAAAGATGACATAGCCAATGCGAAGTTAGTGCCCTTCATCCTACCATCTTACATACCCCCTCTGAGTGGTGCGATTAACAAGGACAATGTCCCTAGAGACTTTGAATACACCCTAGTCACTGCATATCTACCGAAAGGAGTACGCACCTACCGCGCAGATCAAGACAAGGTTATAGTGTTGAAGTTATGCAACTTCAACCTGGGGGACCATAAGGTTTACAGCATGATCACCACGTATAAGTACTTGACAAGAACTAAGAGAAAGAATTCAAAGATCATCCCTCAGCAATGGACGATGAACCTCACACAGTCTACTTCGCTCAACGTTATGAAAATACCACACTTCGGCTGACACCAGGAGGTGAATCCTTGTGTAAAATTGTTGCTAGCAAGTTACCATGGAGGATACTTGTGGTTAAACCATCGCATAAATATTGATTCGACACTGATCAATAGGATCATCGGGCTTGGAATGCAGGGCCTTGATCCCCAGGATTACTACCCTGGAAAGACCACGGACCCCGCTCTTTCACAGAATATTAAAGAAGCTTATGGCAATGACGAGAAGGGCGCACGAGGCTACAAGGCAGCCTCTATCAAAAGTGGCATAGTGCACCTTGCATGTCAAATGATCACAGGAAAGCTGGTACGTAAGAATCGACCTACACAATTATCAAGCTTCGTAGTTGACCTTGCAGGAAAATGTGCAGACGAACTACAGATGAACTGGGCGAAGTACCTGGTAAACCAGCTAGAGATTGAATGTAGAGAAGCCCAGGATCAGGGGCATGAATTCCAATTTAGCAGGCTTCTAATACTGATCACTTTTGTTGCATGGGAGCTACAGGAAGGCGCAACCTTCTCGGACCTCGACCCCTTTGAGCCACTAGCCACGAAGATCAGTACATTGTGGTACTCGATCGACATGAACAAGCAATGGTAATCGAATGTCATTTTCCACACGTATTATAACAAATTAAAAGTAGCCATAGGGGGTGAACCTTGCATAACCCCGAACACTTTACAAAGGTTTCGACCTCTGATAAATTTCAGTGCGGACCACCACTTTATATACCTAACTCCATGCAACAATGAGAACCAGGAATAGCTTCAGTCCTATTATAAGCTGACAGAAGAATACCTAGAAGAGATCACCAAGGAATGGTCGGAGGAACCCCTTGTTGCAACAGATCCAGCGGATATTTCAAACATCAACAGCCCAGAAGTTGCACAGGACACACCTGGGCCCAGTAAGACAAAGAAGACGAAGAAGCCTAAAGAGGTTCAGGATGTATATAGCAGATCTGTAAGGATGGATTCCATCACACCAGATCAAGGAGGTAATGGAGAAGACCTAGAGGAAGTCGAATAGAGATAGGAAGACGAAGTCAAAGTTATAAAGAAGAGAAAAGGGTCACCTCCAAAGTCTCCCTCCCGGAAGAAATCGAAAGCAATCGTAACTAAGATGCAGACCACGCTCACTCTGGATGACTTCAGTTTCCTCCTCACAACTATGAATGAACCCATAGAAGAGATAACATAAAAGTAGGAAGCGAAGCAGGAGCATATATATAACAAGATTGAAATTGGGCTCCAAGAAGTGCAGTAGGCACTCCAGTCTAGCCGCACAATCTCTACTGCGCCTCTACCAGAAGGAACAACATAAGTGGGAGAAGAATTAGTTCAACTCTACAAGATTGTTGATACAGTCAAAGTATGCCTTCGACACGTAGAGGAAGAAAAATCACAGGTTACTCAGGCCTTAAATAAATTACAAGAGGAAATCATAAAACAATGTCGAGCCATGCAACAAGAGAAGGATTCTCTCCAAGAAAAATTTGAAGAAGATAGAGTGAGATCCAAAAGGAGAAAGAGAAACTTCTCGCGAAGAAGATCAGGATGGAAGAAGCAGTTAACCGAGCATTCCACTCCATCACTTTATTAGAACAAAAGAGAGAAGAACCCTTCGATCGTCAAGTGATGAAGCTCGTTGAAGTTATTTAGTAGCTTCAGCAAAGGTTCATGGAATTAGAGCTTCAAACTATACCAAGTACCCTGCAAGAAGTGCACGACTAGCGAGAATTGAATGCTCAGAGCGCAGTCAAGAGGATTAAAACACTTGTTGCAGAATGAAAACAGTTAAGTAGAAGAAGCGCGCAGATATATGAACAACTATCTGAAGACCTAGAGTTGAAGAAATTGGAGTCCCAACTCCAGGAAGCAAAGCAGCACGTAGATACATTACAGGCGCATCTTAATCTCATGTCACCCATAGAGAGGATGAAGAGATCCCAGGAATAGCGCACTACCCAACAACTCATTATTACCATGTAGAATAGAGTGATGGAAGTCACCCAGAAAATCCAGCCGAGCTAGGAGGCGTCCTATCTACTATTTGAATAAATTGAAGGCCAAGGAACAGTACTAGAACAAGTAATTGTCACAGTCGAGCAGCAACTGGAAGGACCTATCAGTGAAGCGGTTGTTCAAGAATTCGCTGAGCAAGAAGCAGTAGCATAGAGACAAGTCGAAGCAACTTGGGCGAAGCTCGACACCTTTGAGGTAAAGTTACCCAGACCTGAGTGACTCGGGACGAGTCACAGGTGAGTGTTGGGGGCCTATTGTCCCTTGACCAAGTTTTGAGGAACACTTGATCATATTTGACAATTTTTGGGACTTCGACAGCCTGTCAAAGATGGAGCGCAAAGCAAAGCGGAGATCGTGGAAGCTAGACCCCCTTTTTGGGTCCTTTTTGGGTTTTTGGGGATAATGTAACGGGACTGGGATGTCGGCCCATGGGTTTACCCATGTTTAGGCCCCGTTTTGTAATGTATAAGTAGAAGTCGAGGATGTGTAAGAAGGGAACTTTTTTAGGACACTTGAGAAGTGGCTTAGTGCTAAGAGTTGATATGTGTGATATACTTGCAGAGATGAGGGAAAGTATTGTAAGTGCTGAGTGCACGGATTATAAGAAGGTTTTATTCTTAGAACTACTCGAGGAAGGAGGATCTAGCGAGAAACACAGATCTCCTGTCTTGCGCGGAGTAGGTTTTGAGGCTATGTGTTTGTAATCGATTGGCCAGCAATAATAGAGAAGAAGATTTGGTGGACGTAGCCCCAGGGTGGGGGTGAACCACGTAAATCTTTGTGTCATGCTTTTTGTTGTTACTTACATGTGTTTTCCCTCTCTTGCTAAGTGCTATGACATGTTTAGATAGATTTACTTATGCTTTGTGATTATTATATGTGTATAGATGATAGATTGGATGTGTATGAATTTTCTAAGTGCTTGGTCTACCAGATCCGATCTGTTGTATGCTGCTAAGTGCTGAATCATCTTAGATCTAAGTATATACTGCAATGCTCTGTGTTATCTATGGAGTGAGATAAGGGTTAATTCTAGGTGAACTATTGATGCTAAGTGATTTTTTAAGTGTGTAATCACAGATCTGGATCCCAGCTAAGGTTGCAGACACCTGAGTCTTGCAATCACCCATGCCTCTACCTCGGGTGAGACTTTATCTGCTTCGCAGGTGTTTCCAAAAGGGCTGGTAGTTAGGGTTTTGTTAGTGCGTCGTTGTAGCGTTAAACCCTGGGTCTGCCCCTGTGCCAAAAATACCCTTCATATCAGTGAACTTGGTTGGAAAAAAGTCATGATATTCATGCAGTAACTCTATAATCTTGTCAATAGTGGAAACATCCCAATAATCTCCAACATTTGCAAGCTTCGGTGTTTTCTCTGTTCCAATATTGACTTTATTGATCTTGATAGGCTTTCCAATGAAAGGTAGCTCAACTCCTGGTCCTTCTATGTCTCTTTGGCCTTATGTTTCAGCGATGTTCACCTTCCTAGGATCATCGTCTTCATTAGCATTGATGTTGTAACAGCCTTGCACTTTCTGCAGAGGTGCAGTACATTCATCCTCTTCTTGCTCCAAAGGGAAGCTAGGTGCCTCCTCAGACACTTTCTATCATACAATTTGTAATACTTGATCCACTGTAGGATACTAGCTTACAAATAAGAAGGTAGTTACAAAGTTCTGAGTCATACCTTCCCAATTTGCAGTGATGAGGCACAGTTCTACTTGTAGGTACCAGTTGATAGGGGTTGTGTTCGGTGTGTTTATGAATTTGTGCACCCACTGTTCTTGAGGGATGTTTCTCTAGGCTTCCTCGCAACTTTGCACATGGTCCTTTGGACAGCTGTGACCTGTGTATCTAACTTCACAGTTGTCTACTTGCTCTGAAAATCACGCTGTCATCAAAGTGTGACATTGTACCCAGTCTGTAATATTGTTTTTGTGTGTCCCCCACCATCTCGCTGGAGTTGATTTCAAGGCCTCATCCATTGCCAATAATCATTGTTGAGTTGGTACAATTTCTTCAAAGTTCACCAAGAATGATTCTAAATGATTCAGACCGTCAAAGGTGGGAAAGTTACTTAATGTTGTGCCAATCCAACGAACTTCTCAGGTTAATATAGCACATATCCTTGTAGATACTTCATACATTTTGTTCTGTTAGTGCTCCAATGCTTCTTGTGAATCCAAAGAACATGTGTTGTCACTTCACCAACTCAAATTCCCATCCACTGTAGGATTAATGTAGTCCTGTTGTCTGGCTGTTAATTTGTATATGTTTTCTAGTTCATATGCGTGGCCTTCTTCTCTGATGGGTTCTTTGTATCTTTGACCTTCATTGGGATCTAAAGGTGCAATGACCCTAAGGCCCTCTCCTTCAAATGCCATTTTTCTTTTCTTTAAATCAACCACAGTGGAATTATTGAAAGCCCAATCAATTCCTAACAATGCAGGGTAAGGACAACTATCACCAACTATCTCAATCACCTCAAAATCTGCAAATGTCCTTACTTCGTCGATGTCCACATGGACATGTTCCAATCTGCCAAAGGGGATTATTTCCTGCTGGTTAGCCATCCTAAGCCTGATAGGGGAATAGATCAACTTTAGTTTTCCCATCAGTGCCAGGTCTGCTTTGTCATGACATTGATTTCCGACCCTAAGTCGAGGACCACATAGTCTATATCATACTCTCCAATTTGAACATTCAAGTGTAGTTCCTTATTTGTCCTTCTCCTTTTTGAGAAGTGGTGTACTGCTCTATTTAGTAAAGGATCTACCCTTCCTATCCCATACTGTCTGACCAAATTTTCTAGTTCTTGTATGGCTTTCTCATATTTAATCAACTCTATAAACATATACAAGAAACTGACAAGTTTACTCACCTCTTTTCCATCTCTAGGTGAAGCAGTCTGATCAAATTCCAAAGGCATTCCACATTCTCTTACTTATGGTCGTGTCTTCGATGAAGAACCTTGATCTCCCATGAATTATTTTCTTGCCTCCTCAAATATTTGTTTTTCTTTATTTGCATCAAAAGTTTGTGTCTTCTCAACAACTTTCCTGACTCATGATTCTTTTGTTGTCTTTCCTTGGGTCATTCTGTCTTCTCCTATAACAACGCCTCCTCTAGTGATAACATTGACTCTGGGATCTTCTCTGTGAGGTTCTTCTTTTATTAGTTGTATTTGCGGGTTCTACTGAGGTCCCCGTCTCTCCTAAAGTTTAGCCAACAATGCTGGACATTCCTCGATAACATGCTAGAAGGAGTTGCAATAGCTGCAAGTGGTACAAGGATTATGAAAGTCCCTTGCCAAGTGTCTTGGTTGTGTTCAGTTATAACATATTATCTGTCCTTGACCTCGACCCATACCTCCTCCTCTTCCTCTTCCTCGGAATCCACCATGAGGGTTGAAGTTTCCTCTCCCAGGGGAATTATACTACGCAGTGTTTCCTTCTTGTTGTACTTCGGCTTGAATTTTGAATATATCCCTCAACCTTTCATGCATGAGATCGTAAGCCCTACAATCCCTATCATCATGTCCTACCGACTTACAGAACGTGCAATACATATTTTTGGGTGTCTAGACATATTTTTGTAGATAGTAACACTCACCGGGGTGATGTCTATTTCTACATACCTCGCACCAGGGTAGGGTAACTTGCTTCAAGGGGCTCAGAGCTCCAGAGGCCAAGTATTCATGGAATAGGGGGAAATGCTCCTTGTCATGGCCTTATGATTTTCATCTGATACACCAGATGTCTTCTCTTTTATCTTTTCACTTGTCTTTCTTATTATCTTCGACCTGAAGTGATAGGATAGTTAGCTGACTCAATATTTGACTCATACTTGAGCTGGATTCTCCCATCGGGGATGATTCTAATTTCATGGAGATTTCCAGTGCCTTAGCCTGCGAAGTAATCTTTTGTTTCATTAGAGGAACTCTGATGTGTGGCAAGAGGGAAGCAATGAACCATTCCTTTTTCTTCTCATCTGGGATCTGGAAACTCAAGTGGCCCATCAAGGTTTTAAACCTATGATCGAAATCCCATATGGGTTCAGCTATTCTCTGCTTGATTTCTTTCAGTTTTGTAATGCACTATGACTCCGACTTGGGTTTCTTGAATTCGATAATCAACGCGTTCTTGATCTCATTCAGTGGTTTAGGCTGGGCAATTCCCTTAACAAACTTCATGTACCATCTCAATGCGCAGTCTCTTAGGGTAGTACTAAACTGAGCTCGTTTGACAGCTTCTTCGGTGATGTTCTTAATACTCCATACGACTTCACATAAAAACCAGTGTTGATCGAGATATTCAGATCCATCTCCTCTAAAGGTGGGTAACCTCATCTCATCTGCCATAGATCTTCCTAGGTTTCCTGACTGAGTATGTGGCAGACTACTAGTAACAGTGCTTTGAGTGCTCTAGTGACTCTGATTACTCTGATTGCTTAATTTTGTTGAAACAACAATAGGATTAATAGTACTTACTTCGATAGTCGGCGTAGTTCCTGAAGTTTCTGTCTCTTCTCGGCGAGGTTCCTCTGTCCTAGCGGATTCTAAATTCTCTTCGTCTGTCAGATATGCCTCTTCTAAACTATAGAAACCCTCGTCCCCATAGTTCTGCTTAAATAGGTTCGCAAGAGGACCTTCTCTGAACACTCTCCCACTCTGCGTATGTACAACCTTTGTGTTGTTGTCATTTTCCGAGTTCTTGAACATTAG
Organism: Picea sitchensis; assembly: GCA_010110895.2. NCBI lineage: Eukaryota > Viridiplantae > Streptophyta > Pinopsida > Pinales > Pinaceae > Picea > Picea sitchensis. The sequence continues at coordinate 24,117 of SNQJ01S0168936.1, read as the reverse complement.
CTCTTCAATACAACAGACTATTGTATCTTCAAGATGTTCTTCTCATGCAATAGCATATTGATCTTCAGCTTCAGAAAATGTAAAAATTTTCCTGTAGGTCCCTTAAGGAAGTATCTCTCTTCTTGGTTATACGATTATACTCTGTCAACAACAAACTCAGTGATATACCCTCCAATGGTACTATCAAACCAGTGATATAATTCTCTCAACACGACGTTATCAACTCTCCTGACCTTCTTGATCAACGTCGACGTCCAAACAACAGGTGGCCTAGATCTGATCTCAAATTGGGTATTTGATAACCTAGCTAGCCACTCGTAGAACTCCCTATGGATTCCTCCAAAGAAAATATCATGTATATCATTAAATATATATCTTTCCAGCCAATCCTTTGTACTAAGATTAGGGTTCTTGTTCTGGTCTTTAGTGAAGTCCTTTTCTTGATCCTCTATCTACTTATGAATCTATGTCTTTGATGGAAACCACCTTGACATTCCCTCAAGAAGATTCTTGTCCTAGCAACAAAACCATTTGTTGGGATAGGGGCAGACCCAGGGTTCAACTCCAAGAGTGCACCAACAAGCCCTAACTATTGGCCCTTTCGGCAATACCTGCGAAGCAGATGCAGTCTCACCCGAAGTATCTATAGGGGTTTGCAGGACACATGTGTCTACAACCAAAGGGAATGCAGAATGGATTCACAACAACAATACACAATCATCTAGTATTCTTTATCTTCCTTAAACCTATTGTGCAAGTTATACTTCAGTTCTACTCAATATCACAATAGCATCATATCAAATGATAAGGAACACAACATCAATCACACACACAACACAAGATATACATGGTTCACTCTCTCTCAAGGGCTATGTCCACATAATTGTGCTTTATAATATATTAAGATGAAGCATACAGTTCTTGTTTGTGCTCTCATCTAGCAGATCTTTTCTCTTCTCCTCCCTATCTCTCTCCTCCCTGCGCACCTAGCTGCAGGGTTGATCTTTGCACCCAACTGAAGATCTTACAGTACTAGAAGGCTCTACACTTAGCACTTCTCTCTCACACAACAATAATAACTCATGCCAATAACAAAACTATAATCAACAATACCAACCAACAACAACAACCCATCCCACGCCCTTTAGACCTCTATTTATACATTACAATAGCTCACCGACAGCCTTAGGTTGAGACCTAAGTGTCAAAACCCTAGATACCAAAACCCTAGGTGTCTAAAACCCTAGGTCAACTTGACCCGCATTTTTAGGGATTCGCCAGCCTGTCTTTCCTTCCTTCTCGTGCAGTGCTCCAAAGAATCCAATGGTGGATTTTTTCGCTTGCTAAGTTGTCCAAGATCCGTCTTCCTTGTTGATTTTTCATCCTTGATTTCCTCATCCAACAGCTTTATTTCTCTTACTTTGCACCGTCTTTTCTTCTCTTCTGCTTACTTCGACCCAGTATCATTCACTGTGTCTTCCGTGCAGTTCGCATTTTTCATTTTCTTCCTTGATCTTTGCTTGCTTCCATAACCAAGGGCCAACATAACTATAACAAAATCCCCCTAATGTGTGAGGTCAGAATATAAAATGAAAACCAAAATACATTACAATATATTTTCATAGTGGGAAGGCATAGAGTTGAGTGAGCCTGAGACTAGTGTTCGTGAGCATGGCATCTGCAAAATAATGATAATCTCTCTGAGGTGGGCATACCCATGCTCGGGATCAACTAAGCATGGATGCCAATCAAGTACACTACAAATCCATCTCATATATGATTACGAGACAAATATGAATGTCTATATAAAGTGTAGCCATGAACAATACACAACAGATATACATCTCAAGATCATTTGAAGATATACAAGTACAATATTGTATATATCTTCAAGAATCATCAACACCTATGGTTGGATATGAGGACTTCATGGCTCGAGAAAAAAATTTAGGATCTTCAAAACTCAGGTAGGGGTACAATAGGAGTGTAAGACTCACTACTCTGAGGTCTTTAACATGCTGTCAGGGAAATATTGGAAGATCTCGATCATCAGGCACACAACTTCATTGATTTTGAATCCGAACTTGACTAGAATCTTGGGATGACCAACTCATGAAGGTCAAGAGATAAATTGTGCAATGGCCGACTCAGGTTAGATAAAACTTCCCTTGGACAAAAGCATGAAAAAATGATGAGACTCATGCAACATAGTATTGACATAATTTTGTGATACAAGAGGCACCAAAAACTCTCTATATGTTTGGAAGACTAACCAAACGAAGGTGGACACAACTCTATGTAATGAGAACAACTTCCTAAGATCATACTAGATCCCAATAATTGGAGAATAAACAAAAGGATGTGATTTGTCCAAGGGCGACTATCTTGCTGCCGATAAAAGAGAATGTATATCCCATCCCCTCTTTTTGGAATATTTGATTTTTTTGTCTTTTTCAAATTTTTAATGAGCTTGAAAAAGAATAAAAGAATGCTACATTAAAAAGTAGGAATGATTGTCGTAGGAAATCAAACTAGTTCCAAGCGCATGGAACACACTGATGCTTAGTGCAATACATGTGCAGGATAAGGACACTCGGGAAAATTCCTCCATGTTTCAAGGTGTCAGATCGCAAGGGAAAAAGTGCTACAAGGCTTGCATTTAAGGAATTCTTTGAAAGTTCAGTTAACAACAACATGAAGCCGACATTAGGCCAAATTTGCAAGGATGAGACATGTGATGTGATTAAGACACAACAAGACTCCTTCCATGTGAAGTTTTACGAGCCCAAAGAAGGTATGCTTGATGGCTTTTCATGTTTAGAGAATATAAAAAACATTAAAAGAACACTCCAAAGTGTTCCTTTTTCATAATTAGTCCAGTCAGTTCAAAAAAGGGTTACACTTATACTGAAAGGATGTCTCTTCAAAGCCATTTTAATGAGTGTGACCGAGACAAGATCACTCGAGTATATTTTTAATTTTAAGGATTATGAAAAGAGATTAACTATGGACTCACAAAATTTTTCTAAGTTTAGTCTACTTGGAACGAAAAAGTATAAAATATAACTTAGAAGAACTCTCCCGGAGAGACATGTCTTTCGAGGCGTACCTTTTTCCTAGATAATCTATTGGCCGAAAAAAGGGTTAAACTTATGCCAAATATATATTCCTTCTGGACCAATTAACGAGTGTGAAAGGAACAAGGTCACTCAATGATATTTTCATATTTAGGGAGTATGAAAAGAGCTTAACTATGGACTCTGAGGGGGTTCATTTTTTGTATATAATCTCCAAGGCCCGAAAAAGAGATAAACCAAAACCAAGGGGAATGTGCCTTTTTCAAAATTGTAGTCCCTTAGGCCCAAAAAAGGGTTAAAATTATGCCTGAGAATACTCTCCCAACAAACCAAAGCTCCTAAAGATACATTTATTCATAAATTAATTGTTCAGACCGAAAAAGGGGTAACTACCACCGAACAGATGTGCCTTCAAATTTTAGTATGAGGAGCGTGAAGGGAAATAAGATCGCTCGAAAACATTTTCAATTTTAGAGAGTCTGAAAAGGGATTAAGGAAGACTCCATGGGGGATTCTTTTCTTAAGTAATCTAAATGAGATTGAAAAGAATAAATAAGCTCTTGTTTGATGTTTCTTTCAAACTTTAAGTGAGCTTAAAGGACAACAAACCATGCCCTTTGGGAGTCCCTCGGGAAGGGCCAAGAATGATTAATAGGAAGAAGAAGGATGAGGCTTCAACAAAAGCTCATGGAGGGACTAAACATGACTCACGTTCCTTTGAAGTACTTCAGAATGGGCACCAAAAGGCAAACAAGGATCTAACTAGGATGCCCATGGAAGGAAGGTTATACCACATAAAGTACGACACACTTATCATCAAGAAAGATTAGTGTCACAATTCGGTGGGGTTGATCCTAAGGCCAAAAGAACCAGGAAACGGATAATGAAAAACTGAAAGTAGGGAAAATTCTAACCTATATTCCAATTTCGAGGTCAATACCTATCAGAATGGATCGATACGATGAACACATTTCAAAGAACAATGTCTCCAAGATTCTTCATATAATGCCAATAACACTCATCTAGAAGTTAATAAATCCAATATAGATAGAAACTTCGGAAAATAAGAGGTGCTACTTAATACAAAACTTGAAAACAACAAATTTGTAATGTACAATATGGTACAAGGCACTGCATATCCTTACAACTCATGCATAGTACAATTTCAAGTAGAGCCCGCTGCTAGGATATGACCAAGAGTCTCTTTGATAGCAACCTGGAAAGTCTCCCAAAAGGGAAGAAAACCCAAACCATAGCGTAATTCTTCCCAAGGTATAGAAACTATAGCCATGGCTTCAAGGATACCCTCATTCGAAGGAAATTCAAAATCTGGGAAATCACACGAACGAGGAGGGTCAATAGTCCCAAAGGGAGAAGCAAACTGACCATATTCCATATGATGGTGAAGGTTTTGGCTAGGACTGACAAATTCTATTAGGGAATAATAACAAGTGCGAGGGCTTGAGGATCTACAAACAACGAGATCATTCTCAAAAGGAAACTCGAGATCACTCGGACCAAGAGGGGGAAGCAAGGGATCCCATGCCCCCATTGGATAAAAAGAATGATTAATTGTTGAGATCATGTCTTGAGAAGGAAAACATGATTTCACAGGTTCCTTCTTAGAAGCAATTGAACATCGAGGATAATATGCCACATAATTTATTTTTGGCGGGGTAGAGTCTACATGAACACTAGGAACATATAAAGGGGCAGCCTAAACTAAGGCTGAATTAGGATGGTGATTATCAGATTCCAGTTGTTTGATAGTGACAATGCTTCCATTGTGAGAGAAATGCATCACCTAGAAGAGTGTAGACACCACAACATTCATAACATATAAATAATCACACCTAAGAATCATAATGAAATCTAATGGGCCTTGCACCACTATAACATCAAATAGGACAGTTTTCCCACCTAATGAGATAGTAAACTGAGGAATAATCCCCAAATATTAACTAGGACGTCTGTCAAAAGACAACAACTCATGTGAAGCAGACATAAGCTCGGGAGAACCCAAATATTTACAATCCAAGGAGGATAAAATACTTGTGGAGGCTCCTTCATCCATAATACATAGGTAAATGGTTTTTGAATTAACTTCAAACCTTATTTGAAAGGGTGTATAAGAAGGAAGGTGAGGTTGAACAAGGTCATTCCAGTAAAAGAAAACCAACCGAGGACTTGGAGGGGGTGTGCTCGAAGTGAGAAAAATCCCCCCTTGTTCTGAAGGTACTAAACTGGAAATGCTAAAAACATAGTCGATAGACACATCACTCCCCATCAAAAGAGTGGGATCAACCAAATATTACATTGGCATGACCACTTTGGTAGACTCGACACTATCCAAGAGAAGAGTGGTATTAGTCGAAGATTACATCAGCATGAACACTTCCTCAACAATTGGTTGAATAGGCCGCTAGACAACATGGTCTGAAGACGCATCATCCCCCCAAAGAAGAGTGGGGTCGGTCAAAAATTTCATCGGCACAACCACTTCCTAAACCACTGGCTGAATAGGTTGTGAGACAACATGGTCTGAAGGAGAATCACCCCCCAAAAGAAGAGTGGGGTTGGCCTAAAATTTCATCGGCACGACCACTTCCTCGACACGACCACTTCCTCAACCAAAGGCTGAATATATTGTGAGGAAACCTCAAAAGACTCGGAATCAGAAGATCTTACAAATAGGCACCACGATGTTTGTTCCTCTGGAAGGACAGGCAATAATGAGTAAGGTGATCTCCCTTTCAAATCTTACAAGGGAACTTATAATTATGTCCTATCTGTCTAGGTTTCTCAACAGAATCAATGCCCCTAACATGACTAGCAGTGGTTGGTTGCACATCTCCAACATGACTTGCAGAGGTTGGTGATTGGTCGATAAAATGACTCATGGAGGCTACAAACCTATCACCAGTATGACTAGCAGTGACTAGAATTTTTCCCCCAGCATGACTTACAGAGGCTAGGTGATTTCCCCCAACATTACTCGCAAAGGTTGTTGACAACTTTACAACATGAATAGCAGAGGTTGGTTGTTTTCCCCCAAGATGCCTTGTAGAGGTTGAGTGATGATATTCAATGTGACTTGCAGAGGTTGATGACCTATCTCCAACATGACTCGTAGAGGTTGGTGATTTATTCTTCCTATTCTTCCTCTTTCTATTTCATTTAGACTTCCGGTTACTAGTAGCTAGACTTTCACCAGAGAAGGAAAAAGTAGGAGGATTGGACTTTGTTGATGAAGGAACATCAACATGATGCCCATGACATAAGGTTCTTAATTGAGAAGTGTCAAGAGAATTTGGGACATTTGGAATGGTACCCAACCAAACTGGTAGTCCCGCATTCAACCCAAGAATGTACAAAGTGGCCATCAAAGGGACACCAACATTTTTGAAGAGAGGAAAAGCACAAGAATCCCCTTGCGAAGGGGTTCCTTGGTTGATATCGTCAAGAACTTGGGCCATGCATATCTTATGCACAGGTTCTTCCCTTGCAGGATTGATCAAGTCCGTAAAAGTCTCACACACTAACTCTGGTAAATCAATGATATAAAAATGTATGCCTACGAGGAGGCGGCTCCACGTTTCTAAGAAGAAGACCGAAAATTCCCCACGATCGGAGGAGTGGGTAGTCTACCACCTTAGTTCAGACACCCAAAGAAATGATATACTAACTCGATATGGATAACTAGGGAGCACAGAGCACATCACTTAAAAGAAAATCCTAAAAAGATACAAACCAAACAAACTACCCTTTTGAATTCTTCCAACCCAGGGATATGAAGTCATGATCATCCAAATCATTTACAAAGGTAAACGACTAGCCAAGAGAAGCAATTACCCATACCTCTGATCGAATTTCCCTTCGGGTGTCTCCTAGAGAGTACATAGTCTACCTCAGGTACCGCGATACACCCCTCGCAGTCACCTGTGTGTCAACCTATATAATGGAAACTAAGCCACCAACTTGTAATCAACAACTTGGGGGGTACATTCGATAGTTGGGTGAGTGTATGGGTAGGGTAACTAAGCTCGAAGATCCTCCTGAGGCCTGAAACAAAACAGGGCCAGAATGACTCTTAGAGTACCTTGGATGGATCCAAGTGTATCAGAGGTAGCACACAAGTCGGGCCAGTAATGCTGCAGGATTCACCCCCAATACACACTCTCCTAAATGATTTGTTAGGATCAGAAGTGGATATCTCCATCATCATCCTCCACGCAGCCTCATGTTTGACTCTTTTGCTAGAGGAGCTTCCTGGATTGAGTAATTACATGGTGGATTTTTCACACCCTAGCACAGACACCTAAGTTAAGTTTTGGTTGGGCTTGGAGATTTTACCTCTCCACACCTAATCCAAGGCCCTAGCCTAAGTTATTGGTGAACCCTATAAAAAGTTTTACTAATATATTTTATATTAGCACGTTCATTTTATAGTCTTTTCTTACTTAAGGAACGGAAGTGAAACTTCTGTTGTTTGATAATCTTGTGAAAAAAAAAATAGTTAGAACACTGGAAAACAATACTTTATACTAATTCTACAAATGAAAAAGAGCTTCAAGCAAAAAGCATGAACAATCTTTCAAACCTAAAAATGCAATATTTTGTCCTTTCCATGACAAATGCACAATGCAACTTTCGAGTGAAACAAAAGATAAAATGAAAGGATTTTCTTTCTTATTTTTATTTTGAAATTCTTTAAATATGAGAATAAAAAACAACCCTATGCTAATTCTTTTTCTTTTTCAAATAACAATGCAAAGCAATGCAAAGAAAGAAAGAGACCTAGCTAGCATAAAAAAATAGGTTTTCTTTTTATATTTTCTTCCAATCAAAGCAGAACCAACAAAAGATGCTAAAAGAAACTGCATAATACACGATTCATGCCCCCCCTAGCCATGAGGGGGATTTTTTTTTTTTAAATGCAACAATTTTTTCTTAAAATTCAAGCTAAAAATAAGCCAAAAATGCTTGGAAACACATAGAGAAAAGAGGATTTCATTTTTTTGTTTCATAAACAATATGAGCCTACAAACTATCTAAACCCCAAACAACAAAATTTTCTGGAACTCAGGAAGATCTAGGAACCACAAGTTTCCTATAGGAAAAGGAAAATATTTTGAAAAAATTCTCCAAAACAACAAAGACAGGTCTTGTGCACGACTAGACTGCATATGTACGCGGGATGTATATAATGCAAACCTTGTATGTACATGTGCTATATAGAGAACATGTCACATACACCTCTGTAAATTTTCAAAAAATAAAAATTTTGGATAGACAACTTGGGAAAGGGAAGATGGAAACACCTGGAAGGTGACCATAGACCCAAACTGACTCAGAACACTCATAAAACTCAGAAAGACACTAAAAATCAAATCAAACCAAGATCCTCCACTAAGACCCTAAAGAGACTCCCCAGTGGATTCGCCAACTCTGCTTCGGGGAAAATTGTTATTGGACTAATCGGTAGGTGCGGACACTAATTGGTCTCCCTAGATCCACCTAGATCTAGAACAAAACACACCAGAACATGATGCTTTCCTTAAGTTTTAGATATCGAATTTACTAACTAAAAAGGGATGGATGACATACCGTTTAAATGTCGCTTCCTCTCACCATCGCCATCCTAGATCTGTTCCAATGCTCATACAATGATGAACCTGCAAAAGAACGCAACCAACCAAAGTGATAGTAATAGCATAAACTCAACATAAACCTATGTATGTGATCAAGGAATCATA
>SNQJ01S0168936.1:0-12650 GCA_010110895.2 Picea sitchensis | reverse complement strand
ACAATGGTGGTTGGACTACTTCAGCATGGTGGTTTTCCTTTCTACATGGGACCTTGGTTCTCCAGTCTTCTTCAGCATTATGGTCCACAATTATCCATGGGACCCTGGTATATGGTTGTACTTCAAGTGTTAAGGACAACGCTTTCATAAGGGGGATGGAATGTTAGGTAGCTAGAGAGGTAGTAATGGGGGGCCAGAGGGCTCATAGTGATAATCGTGGAGGCCATTCAATGTAAGGTGGACTAGGTCCACTATATTAAATAAGGCCCACTATGGTAGTTAGATATAATAAATGTAAGAGGACTTCTTAGAAGGTTCTACTTCTATAAGATTCCTCCTCTAGAATGTTCTTAGGTGATGATAGCACTATATAAAAAGGTTTAAGCAATGTAATGGGATATGCAGATAATTATTGTATTGGAGCGGTAGCTCAATAGGAGGATGCCCCCTCGAAGAGGCAAGTGAACAAGAGATGATCCCTTCCATAATAGGATCCATTGTATGGTGTTTCCCTACCTCAAGAGTTTCTATAATAAATTTATGGTTTTGCATATTGTTCTTCTATATTTGTTGTGGTTCTTTTGTATTCATGTCTTTGGATCTTAACACAAACTAGGATGTGAATCCTTCACATCGAAGTAATAAGACTGCATTTTCATAATCCTTTTCTATTGGGTTGAGCTAATCAATGATTGATTCCAGATATTGATCCAATAGAATAGTAGGTGATAAAAAAACACATATATTATAGGCAGAGAAAATAACTACCTTCGAAGAAAGGGCCCAATGAGGAACATGAAGAAGTACTTGTAGGGAAGCAAATTGCAGTACCTCATGACACATCGGATGAAAATTTCAGGGTTGAATCAGAAGAAGATCCTATAGAAGAATTTGAAGAAAAGATAAAGGAAGGGCATAAATAGGAAGAAGAAGTTAAGGAACCACATGTTGAAGAGTAAAAAAAATAAGAAACAATAGCTAAAGTTGTTGTATATAGCCATCAAAGCCACATGGAGAAACAATAGTCATCAAGGCTAGGGCATGAGCATCAACAAAATTATTATGGATCAACATGGAGCCAGAGAGGAAACTAGTATGGAAGCACATGGAGGACTAAAAGCAATGCATGGAAATATCATAGTAGCATGACAAAGACATGGATCCCAAGAAGAAACCAGAATCAAGATCCAGAAAAGGCCACAGTTGAACCCTATGTTCACATATCACTAGGATGGATGGATGCTCGTGCATGGTACCAATTTACTACATTTATTAGTATGTCATATTATATGGCTTCTTCCCATGTTTTGAGGATGAAACATGCCTAGGGGGATGGAATGTAATGTACCTAGGGAGGATAATATGGGGTACCTAGGGAGGTACCAAAGGGGATAATGAATATAATGTGGCCATAATAATGGAATAGGCCCATTATGTAATTAAAAAGAAATAATATAATAATAAGGTGTAGTTGGCATAAGACCCCTAGTAATACTCATTAAATAATATAAATACACGAGTATCAATGCATTGGATATGTGTTGAATTGATTATCTTCTAGCAAGCATGGTTTGTGGAATTATTCCTTCCATAAAGAGTATTTGATGGTGGTGCCATACCTTAAAGGCTATTCTCTCTATATTTTTGGTGTCATTCATGGTGAATGTTTGGTATATTGGATATTCAAGGGTTTATTTTTTAAGTTTTATGGTTTATTCTCTCTTATATCTTCCAAGGTCTACTACAAAAATGCACACTCAACCTTCATTACAATGCCAAATTGAACGATTCACATTGTAGAGTGTGTGTTTACTCTACAAACCTTACTACAATTCTAAATTTTTAATTTAACACACAAAACGTTATTATGTGGAAAAAAAACTCAAATTTTTCCTTTTTTCCATAGGGTAAAAATCAGGGTTTAGTGCCTCAATGAGAAACACACCAGGACTTGTGGTTAATGGTAAATGGAATAAAAAAACATTCCAACTTGGAGCTAGAAACATTTTCTACAACATATCATACTCATTTGTCTAAAATACATATTTTATAATGAAATCCAAGTCTACCAAAATTGTGATTGATATCATTTTCCAATGTTCATAGCTAGTACAAAAGTGCATTCAAGGGACAAACCAGGTGCACGCTAGGTATGAGATTTGGACCAAGACATAATTACACAATACTAAACATATGTGCCCTTGCATCAAGTTTGTCAAAATTCCTACATACCTATTTTTTCCATTTGTATACATCTTTGACAAAATGCATGCCAATGGAAAATTATGCATGATGAATGAAATTTAAAGAAGAAACTTTCAAGGCACAAATTGGAAATATGAAAATGCAAAAAGGTGTAGAACAAAAAAACGCACACGCTCCAATTTGAATCACTCAAATTGTTCAATAAATTAAATATTAAAATGCAAAAAGGTGTAGAACAAAAAAACACACACTCTCCAATTTGAATCACTCAAATTGTCCAATCAATTAATCATGGTCATGCATTTGATTGAAACAAGGCAATTTTGGCTAGTTTCTTTGAAATGCAAGCCTAGACTTCACTATAATTCCAAATTAAATTATTCAACTTGGAGAGTGTTTGTTTATTAGTTACAAACCTTACTACATTTTCATATTTTTAATTTGACACACAAAACTTTGACTGTGCAAAAAAACTCCAAATTTTTCTTTTTTCCACAAGGTGAAAATTAGGGTCTAGTGCCTCAATGAAATCCACACCATGACATATAATTAATGGTAAATTGAATCAAAATCACTCCAACCTAGAGATACCAACATTTTATAGAACATATCATACCCAATTATCTAAAATAAATCTTCTATAGTGAAATCCAAGTCTGCTAAATAACAATTGATTCTATTTGTTAATTTTCATAGTCAATACCAAAATGAACTCCAGGGCCAAACCAAGTATACTCTAGGTATTAAATTTGGACTCCGACACAATTACAAAATATTGAACCTATGTACCCTTGCATCAAGTTTTCCAAAATTCCTACATACCTATTTTCCCACTTATACACATCTTTGACAAAGTGCATACCAATGGAAAATTATGCATGTTGAAAGAAAATTGAAGGAGAAAATTTTAAAGTACAAAGTGTAAATACAAAAATCCATAAAGGTGTAGAATGAAAAAACACACTCTCCAATTTGAATCATTCTAATTGGCCAAGAAATGATTTTTGGGCTTGCATTTTAGTGAAGCAAGGCAATTTTGGGTAACTTCATTTGAATGCACACCTATCTTTCATTACAAGGACAAATTGAATGATTTAAATTTGAGGGTGTGTGTTTTTCATTCTACACCTTATTTCAATTCTAGATTTTTAATTTGACACAAAAAAAAATGTGCGAAAAAAAAAATCAAATTTGTCTTTTGTCCATGGGTTAAAAATCAAGGTCGGGTGCCCCAATGAAATGCACACTAGGACCTATAGTTAATGATGAATAGAATAAAAATCATTCCAACCCGGAGCTACCAACATTGTGTACTACATCTCATGCTCAATTGTTTAAATCAAATCGTCTACAATGAAATCCAATTCTACCAAAATAACAATTGATACTATTTGTTAAATTTTATAGTTGATATAGAAATCCACTATGGGTATGAAATTTAGACTAATACATAATTACATAATACTAAACCTATGTAAATTTGCAGCAAGTTTTCCAAAATGCCTACATGCCTATTTTTCCTACTTAAACACAACTTTGACAATATGCGCACAAATGGAAAATTATGCATGTTGAAAGAAATCTAAAGGAGTAAATTTTAAGGTAAAAAATGGAAATATGAAAATGAAAAAACACACTCTCCAATTTGAATCACTCAAATTGGNCTACTTAAACACAACTTTGACAATATGCGCACAAATGGAAAATTATGCATGTTGAAAGAAATCTAAAGGAGTAAATTTTAAGGTAAAAAATGGAAATATGAAAATGAAAAAACACACTCTCCAATTTGAATCACTCAAATTGGATAAGAAATGAAGCATGAGTGTGGACTTTAGTGAAACACGAAAATTTTGGCTAGCTTCACTAAAATGCATGCACAACTTTCATTAAAAAGCCAAATTGAATGATTCAACTTTTAGAGTGCATCTTTAGTCAGACAAACATTCCTACAATTACAAACTTTTAGTTTGACACATAAAACTTTATGGTGTGCCAACAAAATCCAAATTTACCTTTTTTCCAAGGGTAAAAATCAAGGTCAAGTGCCTCAATAAAATGCATACCAGGACATGTAGTTAATAGTAAATAGAAAAAGGAACATTCCAACCTATTTCTACCAACATTTTTTACAACCTATCATTCTCAGTTTTCCAAAATAAATCATCTATAGTGAAATCCAAGTCTCTTAAAATAACAATTAATACTATTTACCAATTTTCGCAATCGGTACAAAAATGCACTATGGGACCAAATCAAGAACATCCCAAGTATGAAATTTGGATCGAGACATAATTAAAAAATACTTAATATATCTACCCATGCATCAAGTCTTGCAAAAATGCCTACATACCCATTTTTCTCCATTTTACACAACTTTTACAAAATGCATGCCAAAGCAAAATTTTGCATGATGAAGGAAATTTGAAGCATAAACATTTAATGTTCAAATTGAAAAATATAAAAATGCATAAATGTGGAGAATTATAAAGTACACTCCCTCAAATTTGAATCACTCGAATTGGCCAAGAAAGGAAGCTTGAGCATGCATTTTCGCGAAGCAAGGCAATTTTGGTCAACTTCACTAAAATGCATGCCCAAACTTCATTACAAATCCAAATTAAGTGATTCAAATTGGAGAGTGTGTGTTTACTCATCGAAAACCATACTACAATTTCATTTTTTAATGTGACAGATAAAAATTATTTTTTGTAAAAATACACCATATTTGATTTTTTTCATAGGGAAAAGTTAGTGTTGAGTGCCTCCGAGAAATGTCAGCTTCTCCATGAGCTAGAGGAGCTGTGCCTATATGTAAAGATAGAAAATGTAGACTTAGAATGTGGACACGGATATTTTTATTGAAGATATCCATGAATTGTAGGCGAGTGTGCATCCAATGAGACAATATCTATTATTTTATAACAACAATATACAAAGCAAGCTCTTTCTTTGAGTAGAATTATATTAATATATAACAATATTGTAAAAAAGAAGACATCACTCTAAACAAGTTTCTATATGAACATTGATGTTTATAAACATTTTAAAAAATCCATCCTTTCAAAGGATGTTATAATCAATGTCTAAATAGAAAGCAAGCACATTGTAATACATAATATATACTTTCAAGAGTTGAGGACACGATTAATCATCCTCATTCTCAATCTTATCTCCTTGTTCTTCACTCGAATAAGAATCATCTCTTTTGTGGTCTAGATCGATTACCTCAATTCTTTCGGCTTCATTAGGAGACAAATATCCATAAGAGCAAGTATTGGGAGACTTAGGTTTATTTTCTTCAAAGGTAGTGGCATTAGAGTTTTCTTCTTGTTCTTCATTTATCCTCCTCTTTGGAGGATAATTTATTAGATGACATTGTTATGTAACTAATAATCATGATAATAACATATGAATACCATAAAATTGTTAAACTAAAAAAAACAGTGACGAAAAAAACTTATCAAAACGAAACTAAACAAAGTATTTAAAAAACCTTGCAATGAGCAACTAGAAACAAAATTAAACTTGGACTAAAACTTTAATATGAATGTTGTCCCAAAATGAAAATAAAAAGGAATGCTTCACTAAGAATGTTTTATCCCAATGAATGACCACTACAATGACCATTTATCAAAGTCATTATAAATAGAGGTTATGAACTTGGAGTGCACATGGCTTTTTACTATATTAGATAAAAAAAAAACATTGTGTTAATCTCTACATCATTCCCAAAGACTATTTTTGTTGGCTTGTAAAAATATTCTATGTATTGGATATACATAGAAACACTTTCATTTAAATAATATCATCACATACATTCTTGTTATTATTTATATTCTTTCTTTTAACCTTTCAACCAGAACAAACAAATCAAAACTTATTCTATTAGATTATGATGAGACTTGATAAAGTACATTGACATACAATTTATCTATACTTGTCAATTACTTACAATAGTGATGACATGAGTACTAAATTTTTTATCCTTCATTCACAATTGGATACAAAAGTGATGACATGATTCAACTATCAAATTTGGTTGGGCACCTATCATGGAATACCTTCAACACACTTTTTTGTGATGTACGGACTCAATATCAACTCAATTTTCTATGTTTGGCAGTCTTAGCAATAGCACATGGATTTTATGAAAAAGGGTTTTAGCATATAGTACTTGTAAGAGAGGAAATAATGGTTGGTGTGAGATGTCATGACACTACCAAAGGTTACAACTTGCCCAATATATATATTTTCATAAATACATTCTCCCTTAAATTCTATCAACAAAATTTTCACAATGGAAATGAAAAATTTTAAATGTACTCCCCCATATTAGTAATTAAGCATGTATGGATACTCGATCAATTTCATTCCTCCATGTATATCTAATGCCACATCATCATAACTATGCCACCCTTATCATAACTACATAGACATTAGAAATAAATTTGATTGTAGACTTCACTCTTCGAAGGATGTTCCAAAGGGTGTTGATTTAATGAAATTTAGAATCTCAAAATACTTAACCTATGTTTCATCCACCATTAATATTTTTAGATTAAATATTTTAATTGGATAACTCATGTTGAACTTGCTTGGGTTACAAAAAGTGGTTGGTCAACTCAAACATTTGTCCTAAAATTGTCTTAATTAATTTTTTTTGGCTAAATTATTTTCTATTAGTTGACCCACACACCTTCTTTACAATAATGTGGTCAATTCTATCCTGTCATTAAAGACATATTTTGAGAAAGAAGAACATCTTTTGACATCCCTTAATTAATATCCTTAATGAAATAGGACACATAGTAAGATTGGGTAAAATGTTATGAATGATTGACGAGATGTTGTGACTGATCTTTTCAAGTAAATATCCCCTGGATCTTCGGAATGATCCATGGTGGATGTCCCTTATTGTCTATTGCAATTTTCTCCCGTGAAAATAGATAGAAACTTTTCATATCGAAAAAAAATCATATTTTGAGGAAAATATGTTTAAGGTTTATGGGATTTATGGATAAATAAGAATCAAAGTAGTTGTGCATGTATTTCCATTGCAAACCATGATACATGATTGTAAAGTGACAATGTTAACTTTGTTTTCAAGTAATTTGCTTCACTGTTGACAAGTGGATGGAAAAATATGGCTTAATCACTAAACATAATTAATAGATAAGAAGAGGAACTTACCTCACTCTGTATTGAATAGTGAACTACTCTTGTAACCTTCATTACTTGACATTTTTAAAATAAAATAAAATGATACTTGGGAATAAATGCAATATCCACATAAAGAATAGTTTTCAAGAAGTACAAGTTGCATATTTATAAAAAAAAATACACATGTGTTAGGATACTGACAACTTGTAAACATTCAACCGATGAATAATCAACAAAACATTAACACACCAAATGTTGGTACTCATGGAAATTGATTCTTAGTCAATAGGACATTGGTGTTCCAAAATTCATGTGACGATGACAATGTTGGGCCATCATCAGTCTGATGTCGATATTTTAATGTACTCGAAGTCTTAATAGATACCATGCTATTGACCCATAGGTGTGATAAATATTGAGTCATTATTCTTGTATATTCCATTCCAAAATTTTCTTCCATACTTAGAAATTTTTCGAGATCATCATGGGTTTCTAACGTATCACCTTGATATGCATAACTTTCACGAACCACATAATACTCACTTCATTTTAGTGACCCTCATTATGCGCCTACACTTATAAATTTTCTTGGGTATAATTTTGTAGGCGTAGAGAATTTCCTCGACTCTCACACTCTCTCACTTACCCGTTTTCTCGATTGTTCGTCACCTTGATTGTTCATTGGTTCTCTTGTCCAATCATCCCAATATTATACCTCCATTCAATCATCATGTTGTCTCGATCCCCACTTACCCCAATCATCTGTTTTCCTGCTCGTCTGCTTCCCTGGTTTTCCATTGTTTCACATGTCTATTCTTCCAATCGTTCGCCACCATTCCACGCTTTACGTCATATATTGTCATGTTTCCCAACATGCATTAAATTAAACTTTCCAAAAATGGTTTCCACTTGTATAAGTGTTAATAGCATTTTTAATGACAAGCTTCTCAAGACAACTTCCATAAAATTTAATACCAATTATCATTAAAATTCCTTGAGTTAAGAGCCCTAGAACGTGTTAAGATAAACATGTGTATTTCGATAATACCACTTTGAAAAGTTTTTTTCATTAACCTATCACCTTGGTTAAGTGTGACCACTCGAAGAAAGGAACAATTATGTAGAAATACTATCAAGCTCTTGGGATGAGAAGACCAATTATTTCAATGGTTGTAGGCCTACAGGTACTATTCTACATTACCACCCCAAGAAAAACATTTGAACGAGATTTCAAGTGAGTTATATTTTTAGTTGGTAAATTTCATAAAGAATAAAAGGATTTATATGTCGTTATATTTTATTTTCGACGTGATCTACTGTGATGTTTTCAATGGTCTGTCTTTGGTTAAAATGGTCAACTGTAAATTCGACCATGTGCAAATGTGGTACCCTGCACTATGGAAACAAAAGGTCGCATATCACTGCTATGAAGTGAACAATGTTTTTATCTCCTATTTTAAAAGGCTAATTCATGGACCCAATACATCAAAATTATCTCTGGAAGTTGCATCTTTCTTAGACAAGAAAGGAAGTTTTGAAACCATGGAAAATGTTAGTGTTATTAGACTCTATTGTTAGCGTGAGAAACCTTCATATCTTCCATACTCTATTTTTGATAAAATATTTATAGTTGATATATGTAACCAATATAAATTTTGGGCTCATTTCTTCAATGATTAAAGGAAAAAATAGTTCATCCCATTACCATTGAAAATTTGGGAAAGAAATGTAAAACACATCACACATATTGATGAAATATCAACTCAATTTGATTTATTCAATCTCAAGAAAGAAAATGAATTCTAGGGTTTATACCCTATTCAATTATTTATGATACACATGACATATGTTGGATGTACCGTGTCATTTTCCAAAACATTCTTATTTGTAGAAGAAGAAGATGACAGTCAAAACCCTCAAGGGTTACATGTGGAGAAATTGCAAGAATATATTGAGACAGTCATCCACAAAAATGATCGGCAAAAACAATGAGGAAGATTTGTGAATTGTCCCTTTGTTTCTCAAAAAATAATCCTACCCAAAGGAAAAACCTGGAATTTAGTTCAAGAATAATGAAAGTCCTCAATGGATAATTTTGATGACGAAGGAGAGAAAAAACCTCCTAAGGGAAGTCTTGAGAAGCAACACAAACTCCCAAATTACAGTAAGAGGAAATGAGGTAAAAATTAAGAGGGATAAAGTGAAGACATAGCTAGAGATGAATTGTCCCGGAAGACATGAAACCTAATGTAAATATTGAAGAAACATAATTTGTAGGTGACGAATAGAGGTTACAAGAAAGAAAAAGGATTGCAAGACAATTGGCCACTTAAGATCCAATCATATCCGAAGAGGATTCTTTGATCCTGCATCATGCCACATTCAATCAAAATCCAAGAAAGTTAGTTATTGAAAAGGTCAATGCAAAAAATAAGAAGATTCAAGAAAAATGGAGTTCATACTTTGAGTTTAAAGGGGTTACACCCTCAAAGGTTGTAGAATTCCATGAAGCCACAAAAGAATCTTTAAAAATTTCAATTGGAGATATAAAGAACAAAAAATCTATTTTAAAAGACAGAGTTAGAGAATTCGAAAATGCTTTGATTCCCACACCACTATTTGCTAGTCATATTGCCATATACATGCCTTTAGAAGTCTTGAAGGAAGACAAGAATCAAGGTCATTACTAAAAGGAACATAAAATTTGCTTGTTGCTATCAGGAGATATGTAGGTGAAAATATCCAAAAGAGAACATCTTTGATACTTGAGACTTGGGAATTAACAACCAACTTTGTCTCCTTAGGCTCAAGAATGAACAATTTCAGGCAGTATCTTCAAGCAAACATTGAAAATAATGAATAATTTTACAAAGGGACAATTTCTAAAAACATTTCTATTAAAGGTTATGAACATTAATGTTTATAAACGTTTTAAAAAATCCATCCCTTAAAAGGAGTTTATACTCAATGTCTAAATAGAAAGCAAGCACATTGTAATAAATAATATATACTTTGAAGAGTTGAGGAGAAGCTTAATCATCCTCATTCTCATCCTTATCCCCTTTTTCTTCACTCAAAGAAGAATCATCTCTTTTGTGGTCTAGATAGATTACCTCAATTATTTCACCTTCATTAGGAGACAAATGTCTAGAAGAGCAAGTATTGGGAGACTTAGGTATATTTTCTTCAAAGGTAGTGACATTGGAGTTTTCTTCTTGTTCTTGTTTTTCTCCATTTATCCTCCTCTTTGGAGGATTATTTCTTAGTTGACATTGTTATGTAACTAATAATCACGATAAAAACATATGAGTACCATAAAATTATTAAACTAAAAATAACAACGACGAAAAAAAAGTTATGAAAAATAAACTGAACAAAGTATTTAAAAAACCTTGTAATGAGCAACTAGATACAAAATTAAACTTGTACTAAAACTTTGATGTGAACGTTGTACCAAAATGAAAATAAAAAGGAATGATTCACCAAGAATATTTTATCCTAATGAATGACCGCTACAATGACTATTAATCAAAGTCATTATAAATAGACGTTATGAACTTGGAATGCACATGGATTTTTACTATATTAGATAAAAAAACATTGTGTTAATCTCTACATCATTCCCAAAGACTATTTTGGTTGGCTTGTCATAATATTCTATGTATTGGATATACATAGAAACACTTTCACTTAAATAATATTATCACATACATGCTTGTTACTATTTAGATTCTTTCTTTTAACATTTCAACCATAACAAACAAATCAAATCTTATTCCATTAGATTACGATGAGACTTGATAAAGTACATTGACATACAATTTATCTATACTTTTCAATTTCTTACAATAGTGATGACATGAGTACTAACAATTTTATCTATCATTCACAATTGCATACAAAAGTGATGACATGATTCAACTGTCAAATTTGGTTGGGCACCTATCATGGCATACTTTCAACACACTTTTTTGTGATGTACAAACTCAATATCAACTCAATTTTCTATGTTTGACAGGATTAGCAATAGCACATGGATTTTATGACAAAGGGTTTTAGTAGATAGTACTAGTAAGAGAGGAAATAATGGTTGGTGTGATATGGCATGACACTGCCAAAGGTTACAACTTGCTGAAAATATATATTTTCATAAATACATTCTCCCTTAAATTCCATCAACAAAAATTTCACAATGGAAATGAAAATTTTTAAATTTACGCCCCCATATTAGTAATTAGGCATGTATGGATACTCGATCAATTTCATTCCTCCATGTAGATCTAGTGCCACATCATCATAACTATGCCACCCTTATCATAACTACATAGACATTAGAAATAAATTTCATTGTAGACTTCACTCTTCGAAGGATTTTCCAAAGGGTGTTGATTTAATGAAATTTAGAATATCAAAATACTTAACCTATGTTTAATCCACCATTAGTATGCTTGGATTAAATATTTTGATTGGCTAACTCATGTTCAACTTGCTTGGGTTAAAAAAAGTTGTTGGCCAACTCAAACATTTGTCATAAAATTGTGTTAATTAAAAAAAAAAATGGCAAAATTGTATTCTATTAGTCAACCCACACACCTTTAAAATAATGTGGCCATTTATATCCAATCATTAAAGCCATATATTGACAAAGAAAAGCATATTTTGACATCCCTTGATTAATATCCTTAATGAAATAGGAAACATAGTAAAATTGGGTAAAATATTATGAATGATTGACGAGATTTTGTGATGGATATTTTCAAAATAAATATCCCATGAAGCTTCAAAATGATCCATGGTGGATGTCCCTTATTGTCTTTTGCAATGTTCTACCATGAAAATAGAGGGAAATTTTGCATATCGAAAAAATCATATTTTGAGGAAAATATGTTTAAGGTTTATGGGATTTATGTATAAATAAGAATCAAAGAATTTGTGCATGTATTTCCATTGCAAACCATGATACATGATTGTAAAGTGACAATGTTAACTTTGTGTTCAGGTAAGTTGCTTCATTGTTGACAAGTTTCTTCGGGGAAAACCCCCCTATACTGGGTCTAAGGTAAAGGCAGAGTGATAACTCCCTTAAAATACCAATCTACCCTTAATCTACCCCAAAACCATCTAAACTAAGTGATGAGAGAGAAAGGAAAGAGAGTTAATGAGTGAACCTTTAGTCGTTGAGGTTGGTGTTGACCTCTTTCGCTTGTTGTCGCCTCGTAGATCACGAGTCTCCTCCCGAAGCTAACTTGCAAAAGGTTAGGAATACAATGAAAAAACATATG
>SNQJ01S0168935.1:4156-24897 GCA_010110895.2 Picea sitchensis | reverse complement strand
ATATTTATTAAATTTAAAATTAAAATTAAAATGTATATATCATAATATTTTCATATGTTCAAAATAGCAAGGAACATATGATAAATAGTTTTGATATTTGAACATGTATAAGAATTGGAATGTAGTGGGAAAAAATCCAACTTCACATATAACTAAAAACATTACAAATATAATATTTACATAAAAAACAAAATTAACATACAATTATTATTATTATTATTTTATTTATATTTAAATTTATTTTTAATAATCAAAAAATTATTAAAACCTTTTTTTATTTATATTTAAATTTATTTTTAATGATAAAAAAATTACTATAAAAGATTTGATGCTTTTCATACTTATTAAATTTAAAATTAAAATATATATATCATAATAACTTATGATAATCTCATACTTATTAAATTTAAAATTAAAATGTATATATAATAACTTATGATAATCTCATACTTATTAAATTTAAAATTAAAATGTATATATCATAATAACTTAGGATAATCTCATATTTATTAAATTTAAAATTAAAAAATATATATAATAATAACTTATAATAAATAGTTTTGATATTTGATCATGTTTTATTATTTATTTTTTAATATTAATTTATATAATTATATTATTCAATTTTTTTTTATCTAAAAAAACCAGTAATTTGTGAGGGCGAGATTTGATCCCCATTTCTACTCACAAATATAAATATGACAACATTTATAAGGAAATTCCCTCCTTATTTGAGCCACACTTTGAAGATATATTTGTGTGTTCTTACCATATGCGAGTAATGAAGCTTCTCTCCTCGAAACAAAATCATCTATTCATATAATATTGCTACAGATTTATAAGGTAATATGAATTTGGGGTAATACTCTGCCCCAGAGTTTCTATCAAAATAAATGTATTCATATAATATTGCTACAGATTTATAAGGTAATATGAATTTGGGGTAATACTCTGCCCCAGAGTTTCTATCAAAATAAATGTATGGGTTGTCTTGTTAAGTCAAACTATTATATTGAATTCTATCTATTAAATCACATTTAGTTGTGATTATTTTAACCTACGAAGAAGGCTAAAGTTATTAAAGGGAAAATGAAAATATATAATATTATTAAGTATCAAAATTTAAATAAAACATAATAATAAAAAGAGGAAACCAACATTTAAAAAAAAATATAAATTTCTTTAACCCAATACATAAAGTTAAAGTTTTACCATTAATTATATCTCCAATGAAAATTCATACTAAACCATCTAACATACATCTAATTATATAGGATATGATTAGGATAATTATCCCAATTGAATCCACTTTGAGGACTTAATTGAATCCACTTTGAGACCTTATTATTAGATGGATTTGTTTTCCACCCTCCTATTTAACATGTGAAAAGTGAAAAGGATTACCATGTGTGGCATAAATACAACACAACGTATCCTAGATGATATTAACATAAAGATCAAACTTCAGAAAATGATTAATAACTCCTTAATCATAAGTCATATCATTAATGGAAAACATATTATTCCATGTATACATCTACTTTCAACAATTGCGTTATAGACATTATTGTATAAGGCTTTGGCTTGATGGATTAATTAAAGATAATAGGTTTTATCTCATCATTTTTATGTCAAATGAGTTAAAATTAACGTAATCATTCTTAGCAACCTTTTGAGATGGTGTATATGGATGTTTTTCCCAATTTGTCACTTCATATAATTAGAGTATATTCATGTTGAATTATTCTCAACCACTAGGATTAGTTACTAGATTTCAAGTTGGTAAATGGACTTCTTTCACAAGATTCCATTTTTTTTTAATATGTTGATTGGGACATTTTTCAAGGAAACTTGGAATCTTATGTTTTCTTAGTTTGGCTCTAATTCTCTTTGGTTTTGTAAGAATTTTTTCATGTTAGATATCACCATACATGTTGGAATGTGTAAATTTATTAGTTAACTAATTAAAAGAGTGGTCCCAACTAGGTTGATTGACATTGATTGGATGTAGATTAGCTAGTCAAATAATCAAATGGGCTTCGAATGGAGCAAGAAAAATGGTTGACTAATAGATCACTGGGACTGTAAATGTGTTGAACTTGCACATAATAGATCTAGCTGCGAATTGACATACATAGTTGCAGAGAAAATAAAATAAAAGAGAAGCATGAGAGAAAGAATGGAAGAATTCTCATTAACCAAATGAATGAATGATGACTAACAAACATAGGAAAAACATAGGAGACTAAATAATGACTAACAAACATAGGAAAAACCTTAGGAAAAAGAAATCCTAGGTGTGTGAAGTAACTCCAACAGGGACAACCTTGAGTGCTCAAGATTGACTAGATCAACCCTAATTCATGGAAAATCAATTAGATACTCAATTATAAATATATGAGCTCATATGGTGAGAAAATATGAGAGAAATGGTGATATGATTAATCATAATAAATATACATTGTTTTTTCTATGTTTTAGTGATACAATGATGTCTTTAAATATCATTGACTCCTAGTTTGGATCTTTATTTATTTTGCAATGCACTTCTAAATTCTAGTATGGTATCAAATCTCTAGGATTTGAATATTATAGCCTAGTTCTAGATGTTACGAGGAATTTTGAGTGTTTCGCATCATGGAAATATTGTGGATGGTTATGCACTCTTAAGAAGTCGTATTTATCAAGGAATATACTTGTTTGTACTTGTGGGGTATAGAATTAAGGTTTGAAAAAGTAATATGGGTTCTAAGAAGAAACTTGTCATGCTTAATGGGCATAATTGTGGCATGTGGGCACAAGATATGGAGACTTTGTTGAAGAGTGAAAGTCTATGTTAGTTTATAAAAATTGTTGTCCTTAATCTTAAACATGAGAATACGAAGTGCTTGCTCAATAGAAAGAAGGATGAGGCTATAAGTATCATGACAACCTACATCTCAAGGAAGCTTTCATTCCATAGCAGTGGAATTGATTACTCAAATGAAGTGTGGAGTAAGATGATGAAACTATTCAACGAAGTCGATGAAAGTGAGGTCATGCAAATTGAGAAAGAATTGATCTCTCTTGAACCTCTCTCTTTTGGTGGGATTGAGGATTATTTTTCTCGTGTTAAGGAGCTATAGTTGAAGTTGGGAAAATGTGGGAAAGTCATCCAGAAGAAGGAAGGATCGCTGATAGAATTGATTCTAATGAATCTAAAAATACCTTATGATGTTTTATGCCCCACATTCCACATGAACTAGGATTCCAGGAAGGAAGACATAAAGACTACACCTTTGATTATTTTTGTATTTTGTTGATTAAAGAACAACATAAACTACTTGATGAACAAGATCTTAGTTATAGGGTCACAAGCCCTTTGCACAAAAGTAAAAGGTAGACATAATTACAAGGAAATAGGTCCAGATGGAAATTTAGAATGAAGACATAGAAGAGACCATGATTAGAATCATGATGCTCCAATTGGTAGAAGGAAGCATCTGATTGACAACCAGAAATTGACCAAGAAGGGAAAGAACAAGACGACTTATCATTATTGTGGTAAGCCAGGGAAAATTGAGAAGAATTGTTGGAAGAATACCAGTAATTTTGAGGAGAAGGTTAAGAATCCTGAAGGGAAATAGTTGATCAATCAATCAAATGATTAGCAACACTGATTTCAAAAAGGTAAGGTTGATAATTATACTTTTTTTGTTAGTTATTCTCAAGCACTACATGATCATACTACTCAAATGGAATGGATAATAGTGGACTCTAGTTGTTCAAACTTCACACCACATGGTTAAGGATGCTTCTTTATTTTCTTCATTATGTAAGGCCAAATAAGAGAAAAAAAATTATGCAAATGATCATGCACTCAATATTTCTAATAGTGGTAGGGTTAAGTGTGAACATAGAGTGACTATTGATGTTTACTATATGTACCACAACTCAATTATACTATAAAGAAGATTGAATTTTGGCCTAATAAGTTTGTTGTGAAAGATATGAACATTTTTTTTGTTTTTGCTAAAGGAATTCTTAACCCCAAATATAGACAATACAAATTTTGTGAATTCTAGAATTTAAGGAAAAATGGACCATTTGCTCTTGTGGCTATAGATGGTGATAAAAAAAAAGTTTAACATGAAATATCAAGGAATTTAAACTTCAAGAGTATGAAGTTAATGGCTCAACTAAACATGGTTCATGGTCTCCATCGGGTAGTTCCTCTTGAAGGCATGTTGGAAGGTTTTTTTTCTTGGTAAAAATCACCAAGAACAATTGGAGAAAAGGAAGGCATGGAGGTAAAAGACTCAATTGAAGTTGGTTTGTGGTGATCTATACATAGTGGATAATACTTATTTGGCTATTGCAAGGTATGTTCTAACCTTCATTGGTTATTTTTCTAGGTTTACTTAGGTATATTTCTTGAAGACAAAGGATATGGTTTTTGTGAATTCAATAAGTTTAGGGAATTGGTTGAAAAGCAATGCAGTAAACCTATGAATCATTTTATATTTCATAATGGGAGACAATATGTTGTTCATACTTTGGAGGGTGTAACGTCCCCGACCATCAAACTCTGTCGGGTAATGCTACTTCAGACACACACTCGGTCTCAAGCTCTCTTATAGATAATTAAAACTGTCCATGCCCAGACATAGACCTCTCAGGAAATGACAGACAAATCTCTTTGCAGAATGATCACATATAAACTTAACATAAATAAATAGAGATAACATGAAACATACATGCAATGAAACACATGATATTATTACAAGAATCACATACATGCACTAAAATACATCATTTAAACATTAAGCACATAAATGATACTTATATCTTAATTGGAGTACACCAACTGTGTACAGACCTTCCATAAACCTCCCAACCTTAGAGCACACTGCTCATCACTCTCAGCAGTGGGTCACCCCCAAGCTGGGACTAAACTCCACTTATATAAGGATTCCTATGCTAGGCAGGATCAACAGAAAGTTGCACAGTACAAAATGAAGGATTTCCTCCAAGGAGCCACTTACGCCCACCACTCATAGACTCTCATTCCCCACATGCATGTCCCACCCTAGGAGTATACACCTTCACTATCACAGAGTCCATCGAATGCTCCACCTCCCTTTCCTGGTCTTCAACAACAAGCCGAATCAGGAATTCTCAGAGATCTGTGGTTACTATTGGACTCCCTCTAAGAGAACTCACTTCCTCAACACACTCTCTCTGATCCGAAAAAATATTTTAAATGAAAATGGTTGAGTTATTATGCATGTGTTAATTTACCATTTAGGAAGCTGCATGAAAGAGGAAGAATTATAGAAGAAACATAATAGCCATATAAACATAAACAGATCTGAAATAAAGCATGAGGATTAGCAAACCATAAACATGAATCTGATAACGGAGTTCGGCAATATCGCCTACGTCTTCGGGCCTTTGTCTCAGTGGGTGAGGATTTATTATTTATGTTCAAAGATTTAAAAGGACATCATAATAGTGGAAAAAAGGTTACAAGCTGATCTGGTCTTGTTCTACTAGATCTTTGGAACCCAACAAAACTGACGACATTGAAATCAGATGACCGAAGCTCCCAGAAATGGCCCACAAAGGTGCTATCCTCAATGGCTTCCATGTATGACAATGGCTTTGGCTCAACAATTCGGCAGCATAAACCTATTTTGAACCTTCCTCCTTGGCTTTAAGAATCCATGGTTTATATAGATCTAAAGTTGGTAACCATATCCCAACTTCTCCCCAAGATCTGACCTCAAAAAGGGCCTGATATCCCCCAAAAATGACCAAAATATCTCAATTATGCTAAAAACAACCAATAAAATCACTATTATATAGTAAAACCCACTCCTGTAATTATTCAGGGTGCAACCCCCAAAATCGCTGGATCATGGTCATATTGGGTGCATCCATGTGGCTAGGCACTAACTGTTGTGCGCTAGCCCCCTTAAGTTTTGGTCCTGGTCTTATGGTACAAGGCCATATGGCCAAAGGATAGACCTCCACGCTCTATATGAAGTTAGAGCCCCTGATATCTAGCCCACGGTTAGGCCCTTGGTTAGTGGTCTAGCCCGAATGAATGGGGCCTAACCCCTACCCTCGCACCAAAAATTTAAATGTAGACCAGGTCATATGAAAAGTACCACGGGATCACTAGGTGTAATACCATAAAATCCCCGCGTGCCAAATCAAACAGAGGGAGTGGTCATATTGCAATCCCAATAATATCAAGGGCTGGATCCATTCCACGCACAAACACATATAACGTAGCAGGGTTCCATGGTATGTTCTATATGGAGAGATGCGACCGAGGGCTGGGGCTAGGCCCCAGCCCTTCCCCTCGTCTGAATTTACCACAAAGAAAACTTAAATAATAATGAATCCATATATGGTTAAGATCCATAGTGTGGGTGGGCTGGCTAGCCCAACCCTGCCAAGATGTTAGCCCAGTGGAAGGTCGTGCGATCAAACCTCATAAAGTCCAATATTTTTCCAAAAGATTTATCCAACGAATGGGTGCCACGTGGCAGCCAATGACTGGACCACATGGCACCTTTACATGCGCCCAAGTAAACGCCACCTGTCAAGATCTGATTGGACCACTTGTCTTCCCAGTCAACACATCTTCCCATTCAAATCATCTTCCCAGTTAGCTCATCTTCCTAGTCAACACACTTTCCCAATCACTGTCTACCACGTGTCGTACGTACGTCGTACAAGCGTGCCACGTGTCACCCTTGTAGTGGTGACACGTGTCACTCCTAGATTGGTCCACCTATACATGCCATGTCAACATCCAACTGTACCCTTCCACGTTAGCTGTATGGCCAGCTTCCACGTCAGCATTGACTTTTTGGCCTGTAGACTGTTGACTTTTTGGCCTGTTTGGAAAAACGAACAGATCACGATATCTGGAGAATACAACGTCTGTTTGAGCCCGTTCAAGTTGCGTTGGGTTCATATCGATGAGGTCTATGCACACATCCATTTTGAATCCATTCTGGGAAATTTTATTTTTAGGCCTTTCTGAGCCCCATTTGGCTCCTAGATCCAATTTTGGATCACACCTCCCCACTAAAGACATTTTGGTCCCCAAAAGTTTACTGACCAATCATCAAGTTCGAGATAATCCACCCGACTTGTTCCTTGTCTTTAACTATGTCCTGTGCACCTGTCTCATCAAGATAAACTGTAAAACAACCATGATAACTGACAACATATTGTTAGCCATTTGTACTCTGTCACATCTTACTGAAGCCACTATAATCCATGTAGACAACATTACTAATAATAGCATAAAAAATATGACTGCAAATGAGTTGATATGTTTGTAATATTTGCATGACATTAGCTTATATTGAAGCAAAGTGTGATTGATTTTCCATTCTACAATCATCTCCTGTTCTTACTTAAGATCGATTACTTGATTTGAAACAATTATAGGTGTGTTTATTGCATGAGCCACCTTTCTTAATTGTTCCATATTTTGAAGAGATTTATTTTCTTTGAAATTATGAGCATGTACAACATATTCTTGACCTACTTTGGTTAAGTGATATTGATTCCTTTCTCTATAGAAGATTGCTTTATGATCATACAAGTATGGACTGCCTAAGACCATTCCACAATCACTTAGTGGCACCACATCACATGTTACCTTGTCCACAAACTTAGATGAAATTGCAAATTTTAATGTGCACCACTTGGTTATGTGCAATTGATGATTGTTGCTTATCCATTTAAGTGTGTAAGGCTTATGATGCATTTGTGTTTTTAATCCAAATTGTTTAACCAATTCCTATGAAATTAAATTAGATTGAGATCCACTATCTATCAATGTGTCGACCTTAGTATGCCTCATAATGACCCTGATATGAAACAATTTACTTCTAGCATCAAATCTATAACCCATTTTACCTTTCAAACCAACCAATGAGACCTTAGATTCATCTCCAAAATCCGATCCCAAGTCTATAGTTCATGTTGTTGCTGCAAATGTTTTCCTCCCTTTCCTTTCTTTGAACCACTTTGGTGTCTTCTTGGGATGCAATTAACAACAACGGTCCTCATCATGCCTCTCTTTCTTGCAATGATTGCAAGAGGGATTCTATTCCTTTCTAGCCACTGAATTTGCCTTCTTTCCATGCCACTTCCTTTTGTCCTCTTTCCTTGAAGATGATTCCCCTGATACACCAACCCCTGTTTTCCCTGCTTCAATGTATGTCGCTTGAACAAAAACCTCATCAATATTAGTAGGTCCAAACATGAATACAATATTTCAAATATGTGTAGGTAAGCCTCCTATATAATTCATAAGATTTTCTTGGGTATGTAAAGGAATATCTAACATAAATGCCATTTTATGAAATCCATCTGTGTATTCTTGCACTGTTTGTCCTTTTCTTAGTTTTAAAGCTTGACATTTAATTAACTCTTTCTCTTTATAACCCAAAGGATAGAATTGCTTTCTAAGTGCAGAAATAAAACTTTGCCACGATGGAAATACATTACCCACTTGTTGCGTGCCATTTTTCAACTTGCTTTGCCACCAGATGAGTGTTGTGCCTACAAGTCTAAGCGAAGCCAACTTGATTTGAGTGGCCTCATCCTTGATCTGTTGCACACTGCAATAAACCTCCATTTGTCTGACCCAATTTTCAAGTCTCTCTGCATTAACTTCACCATCATACACGAGTAATTCAAATTTAACATAAAGTTTTAATAAAGGAATTTCATTATTATGTTTATGAACATGTTTATTTGCGGTGCTTTTAGAACTTGAACTTGAATAAGAAGGAGGTGAAGGAGGAATTTGAGGAGGATTCTCTCCTTCTTCACTTTTTCCCTTTGAAGATTCACCCAGATTCAGTCTCTTCTGTTCCAAGTAATCCTCATACAAAACCTTCATCATCTCCGACATAGAAAAGAAAGTTTTTCGAAACTCTTTCTCATCATGAGAAAGTCCCTCTTCCGATGCCATCTTCTCTCTTTGAGAAGTTCTCTTTCTCAATCCAATAAATGGATTATATTCAACAAGCTCACCTTCACCACGATGTAGCTTTTCATTGGTAATCATGCAAAACTCAAAATCCAAACGTCAACTAGCTCTGATACCACTTGATCCGAAAAAATATTTTAAATGACAATGGTTGAGTTATTATGCATGTGTTAATTTACCATTTAGGAAGCTGAATGAAAGAGGAAGAATTATAGTAGAAACATAACAACCATATAAACATAGGAAAATCTAAAATAAAGCATGAGGATCAACAAATCGTAAACACCACCTTTCAAGATCAGATTGGACCACGTGTCTACCCAGTCAACACACTTTCCCAGTCACTGTCTGCCACGTGTCGTACGGGCATGCCACATGTCACCCTTGCAGTGGTGACACATGTCACTCCCGGATTTTTCCACCTATACCTGCCACATCAACATCCAACTATACCCTGCCACATCACCTCCAGATGCTTCCACATCAACATGATGTCATGCTGACGTCAACATTGACTTTTTGGCCTGTAGACTGTTGACTTTTTGGCATGTTTGGCAAAACAAACAGATCATGATATATGGAGCATATGACGTCTGTTTGATCCCGTTCAAGTTGTGTTGGGTTCATATCGATGAGGCCTACACACATGTCCATTTTGAATCCATTATGAGAACTTTTATTTTTAGGCCTTTCTGAGCCCCATTTGGCTCTTGCATCCAATTTTGGATCACTCTCACCTGGAGAGAGTTTCTCACAGGCCTGAAAACCTACTTCTTCTATCCATGGGCCTGACAACCTGCTTCTTCATTCTCTCTCCTTATCACATGACAAGGTGACATCAACAATAGAAACTAAACGTGGGGCACGGTGAAACACATGTAACCCACAAGGTACAGGTTCAATAAGATAATAGTTTGGATTGTGCAGAGGTTCAGGATGGTTACAGTTCAACAATGGTAGAAATAATGGTTGACTGCATGCTTGATGGGTGTAAGAGTGAATGGGGCAGCAAATTGCTAGCCTAGTCGGAAGGGTCCGAATGACGAGCATCATGAGAGTCCTGAGAATGGTGAGAGAAACCCCATAAATATGTATGCATCTTGGATGACACTTGGCTCTCCAGGAGGACGTTTCTCTCCACTAGGAACTCATTCCTCTCCCCAAAGGAACTTAGGATAAATTAATATCTTCTTTACAGTCCTTATATTAATAATTATATATTATTCTCTTGGGTTTAAGCTCTTAAGCTCATCCCTTTTTCCCCAATCTCCTAGCCTCCTCCCTTGCCCAACCTAGTGGAGCTTAGTCCCCCATACTCTTTCTTCGTGGTCGGTATACACACAACAATGTTGTTATATTAATAATAATACGAATATTTACATGTACAAAATAGGCTCCTTGCCTTTAACATCTAGTCTCTTCGGCCTAATAAACACATAAGCCTACCAACTTATAGATACTTGGCTCACCAACCTACAAAACATGTTACATTCATAATTACAACCGGGGCTCGGCCTTGGGATATTACAATCCCCTCCCCTTATTTTTTCACGGTCCTCAGTGCAACTCATTTACACAACATCAACAAGATTTTCAAAATCTTCAAAAAGATGCGGGTATTCTGCCCACATAACATCTTCATGATCCCATGTTGCGTCTTCAGGATCGTACCAGGTCCACTAGACCTTTACAAGCCCTATGGCTCGATTTCAGAGCTTCTTTTTCTTCTGGTCCAGTATRCGCATCGGGTGCACTTGTAAAGCGCCTCTTGCTCCACCTGAATCACATTCCAATCAATCACATGATTATCATCATGCATATATTTCTTGAGAAATGAGACATGAAATACATTATGAATAGTCATGCATGCAGGAAATGAAAGCATATAAGCTATTGGTCCAATCCTTTCTAGAATTTCGAACGGTCCACAATATCTGGCTGCCAACTCGGAACAGTTTCCCAGCTTCAAGGAACTTTTGTTGGCTTTCACCTTCAAGAAAACATGATCACCCACTTTAAACTCCCTGTGGGTTCTTCCTTTGTCAGAACAACATTTTTGCCTGTCTTGGGCAACCTTCAAATTTTGCTTTATCTTTAACAATTGCTCTTCCATTTCCCTGAGCAACTCTGGCCCAATTATGTCTCTATCAACTGGGTTGTCCCAAATGGGCTCATCTTCAGTGATGTTTGGTACCCATTGTTGTAAGCAAACTCTATCAAGTGTAGGTAATCTTCCCATCTAGATGGTTTGTCCATCACATACATTATTAACATATCTTCTATCACTTGATTTACTCTTTCTGTTTTCCCATCCAACTCCAGATGATAAGTTGTGTTGAAGTTCAAGTCCATTCCGAACCCATTGAATAATCCTCTCCAAAACTTTGAGGTAAATTTTGGGTCTCTGTCAGACATAGTTGTCTTGGAAATACCATGCAATCGTGTTACTTCCCTCATATAAATGTCAACACCATTGGTTGTCATGTGAGTAGTCTTCAATGGAATAAAATGGGCAGCCTTTGTAAGCTTATCCACCACCACCATGATGGAATCATGTTTCTTGTTTGTTCTGGGTAATCCTATGATGAAATCCATTGTCACCACTTCCCACTTTCACTCAGGGATGGGTAATGGTTGTAGCAACCCAACTGGGTGTCTATGCTCAAATTTGACCCTTTAACACTCCATACATCTGACGATGTACTCTGCTATTTCTTTCTTCATGCCTGGCCAATAGTAATGGATCTTGACTTCTGCCATTGTTTTTTGCTATCCAGGGTGCCCAACATAAGGCACATTATGCATCTCTTTCAATATCATACTCCTCAATTCATGAGAACTAGGTACATAAATTATGTTCCTGTACAGGAGTATTCCATCAACTTTCAATCTATAATATTCTATTTTTTGTAGCCTCTTACCTTGTTGTAACTTTGTTACCATTTCCATGTACTGTAAATCTGCTTTTGCAGCTTCCAAAATCCTATCTTTAAGATCATTTTGATACATGTTGATGGTTGTAGCCTGTAGTTCATGCACTCTCCTGTTGAGTGCATCAACCACTTTGTTCTCCTTTCATTTGATGTGCTTGATATCAAAGTCATATTCACAGAGGAATCCCAACCATTTGCTCTGCCTGGAATTTAAATTAGGCTGATCAAACAAATATTTCAGACCATTATGGTATGTCCTTAGCTCAAACCTCTTTCCCATGAGGCAGTGTCTCCATTTCCTTAAAGCGTGTACTATGGCTGCCAACTCCAAATTGTGAGTGGCGTACAACATTTCATGCTCTTTCAATTTCCTGGATTCATAACATATCACAAACCCATTTTGACTGAGGACTCCACCCAGTCCTTCCTTACATGCATCTGTGTAAACCAAAAATTCTTCATTCGGATTTGCAATCCTCATAATTGGAGCACTAGTTAACAACTTCTTCAATTGTTGGAATCTATTTTCACATTCTTCCATCTATTGAAATTTTACCCCTTTTCTTTGCAAGGAAGTGATGGGGTGAGCAATCCTCGATAATCTTGCAATGAACCTCTTGTAGTAGCCAGCCAGACCCATGAAGGATCTGAATTATGTCACATTCTTAGGTGTTGTCCACCCTTTAACGACTTCAATCTTTTCAAGGTCTACTACTATTCCCTCTTCGGATATTATATGCCCCAAATAGTGAATTTGATTTTGGAAAAATGAGCACTTGCTCAATTTAGTAGACAATTGGTGCTCTCTTAGCACTTGTAACACCATCCTCAAGTTCTACTCATGCTATTATTCTGTCTTGGAATATAAAAGGATGTCATCCAAAAATACAATGAAAAACTTGTCTAAATATTCTTGGAAAACACCATTCGTTAAGAACATGAAAAAAACTGGTGCATTTGATAACCCAAAGGGCACCATTGTGAGCTCATAATGACCATACCTTGTCCTAAAGGAGGTCTTGTTGATGTCTTCATCTTTAATCCTTACCTGATGGTATCCTGATCTGAGATCTATCTTTGAAAATATCATTACATCCTTCAACTGATCGAAGAGATCATCAATCCTTGGTAGAGGATACTTATTCTTTATAGTTACTTTATTTAACTGCCTGAAGTCAATGCACAATATCAGGGTCCCATCTTTCTTCTACACAAATAACACTAGGGCACCCCAAGGTGACACACTTGGGCATATGTACCCCTTCTTTAAAATTTCTCAAAGCTGCATTTGTAGTTCTTTTAGTTCTGGTGTGCTCATTTGGTAGGGAGTCTTTGATACTAGAGCTACCCCATGCATCAAATTTATAGAAAAATCAATATCTCTCTTTGGGGGTAGCCCTGGTATCTCCTTGAACACATACTCAAAATATTTCAGGACTGAATGATCCTCCAATTTTTGCACCTTATCCTTAGGTGCTTCATCCATATGGGTTGCAAATATTTGGTAGCCCTTCCTGTAACACTTCTTCAGCTGCATCATTGAGATTTATCGGACAGTAACTGCCTTGGGAATTCCTTGGATTGCTCTCTGATTTCCTTCCTCATCCAGGCAAGTGAGTGCCTTATTATGAAAGTATAATATGGCATGGTGTTGGTCCAACCAATCCATACCAATTAGGAAATCATATGATCCCAAAGGCAAGATGTTCAAATCAGCCTTGGTACTCAGTCCATTCATGCCCACTGAACATGATTTAACCAACTCAACAACCTTTCTCTTGGCTCTTGTATCCAGTTGCACCAACCAAGATTCCCCATGCTTGCTTCTTGGTAATTGAAATATTTCGACTACCTTGGGATCTATATAGCTATGACTAGCCCCTGAATCAATTAAAATAGTAAAGGAATGGTTATTGATCATACCTTCAACTTCAATCACGTGTGAATGAAACTCATCTTGCTTGTTGTCCAAGGTTGCATAGATTCTTGGTAATCTTCTTCCCATGTCCTCCATTGTTTCTTCTTGTTGAACATTGTGAGAAGTTCTCATCTTGTCCCTTATGTGAGGGAAATCTCTGTACTTATGATCTCCATTATAGCCCCAACATTTCATAGGTGTCAGCCTTGACCTTTTCCCACCTACTTCAGCCATCCTGGGCTCTCTCAAAATTGGTTTTCCTTGAGGACTATTTTTGAAAAATGGTGGCTTGTTCCCCTTCTTCCTCTACTCCCTCTTAATATTCCTCTTGTATTCCCAAGATATTTGGAAAGTAGGCTTTCCCTTATGCTAATCATATAAACACTTTGCCTTCCTTATGGTTTCTTCCATAGTTTTAGGATCATCATACTGGATTTTGTCACTAATAAAAGATGGAAGCCCAATCAGATATCTCTGGATCTTGACTGTCTCATCTTTAATGAAAGGAACATACTTCAACAACTCCATAAATCTCCTTTTAAATTCATCTATAGTCATGCTGCCCAATTTAAGTTCAAAGAACTCTTTCATATTTTTGTCATAGTATCTCAGGTTAAGTACTTCTTTTCAAAATGTTTCTTGAATTCCTTCCATGTAACCTTCTTCTCTCTAATGTGCTGCACTTGCAAAAGATTATCCCACAACATGGATTCCTTTCCTTTCATCTGATAGATTTTGATTCTTCCTTCTGCATGAGAGGAATAATTATGCAATTGGAAATATTTCCTCATGCCAAGTAGCCATGTCTCAACATCTTCCTCTTTCTGGGGCTCTCCATCAAAAGTAGTAGGTTTGATCTTATTCATTTCACCCTTTAGTTCATCCACTTTAGATCTCCTATGCTTTCTGGTAGGAGATGGACTTGAACTATTGTGTGGCATCCTTTTGGAATGCCTTTGGGAGTGTTGGTGATGTTTGTTACCACTTCTTTCTCTCCTTTCCACATCAGGGGACTTGTGGCTCTCTGATTTGATGGATCCACTTTCCTTATCCAACTTCTTTTCAATTCTTTCCAGGATACGTATTAACTTCATATTGAAGTCTTCATTTTTCTCCTTGGATCTCTTAAGCCTTTTGTTATCTGCCGAGTGAATTTGGACATCTTTTTGCAAGTTTCTAATGATTTTCACCATGTCCAAGTCTTTATCTTTTTCTTCTCCATGCCCATTGGAGTTTGTTCCTTCAAATACCAAATTAAAATCCATCCCTCTAACTTCATCCTACTGACTGTAAATGTCCAATGCCTCCTCCATTTCTCTGCACTATGTGACAATTTTGTTCAGTTATGACAATTGCTAACTCTGCAAAATGTGCAGTCAACTGAATTTTGTCAGGTTATTAGACTTAATAATTTTCCAGAATAACATAAACCAATATGATTCAACAAAAAGAATATCAAACTCCATTTTCTGCGGGTCTTGGTCGATCAAGAACCCCTCAAGATTCTATCTCTAAGCCCTACTTTGTTCTGCAACAATTTTCGGGTGCTAGCCCCTTTTTCTTCAACCCTTAATTCACATGTGACCACGGCTGTGACCAAGTGCTAATAATTGGGTGCTTATATGGAGCCTTGAAACTTAGGGGCTCCGTAGCTTCAAAGGTTTCCCTTTCCACACATCGCAAACATCACAAAACATTGAACTGGTGAACTCGTAGAGGATGGTGGATCTAAGGTCCACATTCTCTGTTCAGATCTACGGTGGATAGAAGCTTCAGGACTTCAGGCTTCAGCGGTTTCCAAAGCACGTCACAAAGATTCTCCCGGAGTGCCAAATTGGCGAACTTGCGAAGCAGGGTGGATCAACGGTCCATGGCTTCCCAGCATCCAATGACTGATATTTGTTAGATTACTGAGAGGGGGGGTGAATCAGTAATAACGTAATTATAATCCTTTTTCTTCAAATAATCCAAGTATTCTATCAATGTAGAATTATTATACAATAATGAGGAATAAGAAATGAACAATCACACACATACATAGTACACCACTATTTTACGTGGAAACCCAAATCGGGAGAAAACCATGAAATACTTTTTCTTACATGTCTTGAAGAATTGCATAAATTGGAAGCACCAACTTCCTTTGTTTTCCAACTCCAACTGGAAGGAGGCTCCAACCCCCTATTTTCTCAGGCTAGAACCTGAGGGAAGATCCAAATCCCCAATTCTCTGGCTACAACCAGAAGGAGGCTACAACCCCCTGTGTTCTCCGACTACAACCAGAATATGGCTACAACCACCTGTCCTTGCCCCGTCCAACCACCCTTAAGTATAATTATAATTATGGAACCACTTTCAACCTGTCACTGTGAGATATAATGATGTACAACTGTATCAACCTGTACCACTGACCTATATCCAATCTGTACAACTGCCCTGTAATCAAATTGTACCTGAACTGAACATGTATCTACAAAAATACAATAGATACATGACCTGTAGTGTTTCAGCCCGCGTATGTATGTGCCTTATATTTTATGCAACCCACATATGTACACTACCAAAATGTTATGCAACCTGCGTATGCCTTCTGAAAACTAGGGTTTCCTTTTTCTTGAAAACTTCTGATCCTCTATAAATTCTTTCACATAGATCTGTAACCTGTCACTGTATCCAGACTATAACTGTACCCTATGCATGCATCCTCATATATAACCTTTACTTAAGGAAAGTATGTCTCTCTCTAGTCATGTGTCATATAGGTATGTGTAATCATGAACAAGCATAATATCCCTCATATGATCTTAGTCATCAACCCATTTCTGATATTCAGTCTCTCAATACATCAACTACTACACAAATACAAGATCTCAACCATGTACCATAAAAACCATTATCCATATGCCAAGAAATACAATATGTGCCTCACAATAAGTATCAATGATGAATATACCAACAATGTATTTCTGTAGATCTGACTTATGCAGAAGATCCCATGAAGCCACTAGTCTCTCTCGGGAGAATCTTCAAATCTCCATTTCCATTCCTCATGCGTACATAAAAATCCAACTATTCATAGAAATAAGACATACCTTTTGAACCAATGGATGGATCTAGTGTATCTGAGCACTTTAGACCTTCCTTGGAGCTTGATCTCAGAATATAGAACCTCTGCATCTTCATTTCTTCAAGTTTCCATGGATTTACCAACATGTACACACTGTAATACACTCCCAGCCCGCATATAACTCAACATGTACGCACCTTGTACACAGACAACCCGCATATAACTCAGAATTTACACATCTTGTACACAAACATCCCATGTATAAATCAACATGTACGCACCTTGTACACAGACAACCCACGTACACCTCAGAAAATAGGGTTTTGCTGTAATTCCAAGAATTTCTCCATCAACCCTTCGTGCTACCTCAAACGTCTGCCACTTCATATGTATCCACAAGTATTTAAAAGAATATTTACACAAGAAAATAGATATACAATTTGTACAAGTGTGTGTATAATGAGTGAGATTTGCCTCTTATTTATATCTTCATGTAGCCTTACATTTTCCTTATTTTAGGGCTTTTTTATTTAAAATAATTTCTTTTGCAAAGAAATTTGACCCTTAGGGGATTCTATAAGACTTATGAGGGTTTCTCCAACTTCATATGGTCATAACTCTCTAACCGTGAGTGTAGAATTCCTGCAAAAACCCCGATAGATCTAGAATTCTAGTTAAATTGAACATATACAATTTGTTGATATTCAAGTGATGAGAGAAAGTTTTTTCTCCATAAATCAGAGAATTATATTAATAAAAAATGAATATACATGAGAAACCAACCTCAAAAAGAAGAGAGGAGGTGAATATATAGAATTTCCAACATATAAATTCTAGTCAAAAAAGCTAGAAAAAGCTAAAATAGGTGTCATAGGCTAAGGGAGATCACATAGTTCGACCTGGACCACTAAAGACACATGTCACACATTCATTAATTCCCACAAGAGTCAAGTGATGCACATTATCTCACTTAAGCTCACTTAACTGACATGAGAAGCAGTTCCAACTCACTTAACTGACCTGAGAAGCAGTTCCAACTCACTTAACTGACCTGAAATAGTAGTTACTAATAATAGTAAAGGA
Source organism: Picea sitchensis (assembly GCA_010110895.2). Taxonomy (NCBI): domain Eukaryota; kingdom Viridiplantae; phylum Streptophyta; class Pinopsida; order Pinales; family Pinaceae; genus Picea; species Picea sitchensis. Next base: position 6,889 of record SNQJ01S0168935.1, on the reverse strand, counting down.
AAAAATCATTAATTAAGGAATAAATTTCTCACTCAAAGAGGAGGTGCGCATTCCCCATAATGGATGGGTTTTTTCATGGGGGAGTTGGAATAAATCAAGAATAAATCAAGAACCGAGAGTTGAGTCTTGATCTAAAAATAACAGTTTTCCCTAAAATCTAGGGATGAGGTGCCCTTCTTCTCTATGTGGCCAATTTAGGTGAAATAAAGTGTGATGGAATGTATTAACCAAGATATAGGATTCTAAGCTAGGTATAAACTAATGTAATTTAGGGTTATTCTCCAACACCCCCCCTTAAGCCTAACTGTAATGACAAAAAAATTGAGTCTTGACAACTTGGCCATTTTAGGTACTCATTACATAAAAGAACTCCTCATGAAAAGAGGAAAGAGGGAAAACCTCGTGGGAAACCCCCCCCCCCAAAAAGAGAGAAAAAATGTTGAGTGGCAAAAAGTGACCTACTCAACTGTCTCCACCACTCCAAGCATGGCTCTCAGTTCTGAAAATTTCTTTTCAGTAAAGGACTTGGTGAAGATGTTTGCAACCTGCTGCTTTGTGGGGCAGTATTTCAGTGAAATGATTATGTCACGGATCATCTCACGGATGTAATGCATGTGAATATCAATATGATTGGTCCTCTGCCTCTGAACTAGATCAATCAATATTTGAATGGACCCCTGATTGTCACAAAATATGACAGTCAGAAGTGGATAATGAATACCAAACTCGGAGACAAGCCCCTGCAACCAAACAACATGCGTAGTTGCATTCACTGCACCTCTATACTTTGCCTCTGTTGTAGATAAATAAATCATGGATTGTTTCTTACTAGACCAATAGAATGGCTCTGAACCAAAGATAAAAACATAACCAGAGGTGGACTTGCGGTCTGTACCATTTCCAACCCAATCAGAATCTATGTACCCAATCAATGAAAGTGGGCAATTTGCAGCATAAAAGATACCAAAACTGGGAGTACCTTTCACATATCTAAGGATTCTCTTTGCAGATTTCTAGTGAATCTCATGAGGCTCCTGCATATATCTGGAACAAACTCCTACTGCAAAAGATATATCAGGTCGTGTGTGAGTGAGATACAACAAACTCCCAACCAACTGTCAATACAGTGTATTGTCCACCAAAGGTGTAGTACCCACATCCTCAATTCTGACCCCTGAAATAAAGGGAGATGTTGCTGGCTTTCATTATGTCATCTGAAAGCGGACAAGTATATCTAATGCATACTTATATGGTTCCATCTTGATCCCTGAAGTAGACTGAGAAATTTCAAGACCAAGAAAGTAGTGAAACAATCCCAAATTTGTCATGGAAAATCGATCGTGCAATGCTGATTTTGCCGAATCAATAGCTGAAGTAAGGTTCCCTGTCATCAGTAAGTCATATAAATAAAGTACTATAAGCAAAAGGGAATCATCGAGTTTCAGCAAATAAACATTCAGAGCAGATTTGCATCAAATGAATCCAATGGAAAGCAGGAAAGAATCCATCTTTTCATACCAGGCTCTGGGAGCCTGTTTTAGGCCATACAAAGATTTCTTTAATATGAAAATGAGGGAAGAGTTCTGAATGTATCCCTGTGTCTGCTCCATATATATCTCCTCCTTGATATCTCCATGAATAAATGCACTCTTCACATCCATGTGATGAACTTCCCATCTGTGAGAAGCAACAATGGCCAAAACTAGTCGAATGGAGTCCATTTTTGCAACAGGTGCAAATGTCTTTGTGTAGTCTATGCCATGTACCTGTGAGTATCCTTTTGTGACAAGTTGAGCTTTGTAATTTCTTATCTCACCATATGCAACAATATTTGTTTGATATATCCATCGGCATCGAACAATCTTTCTTCCTTTCGGAAGTGGAACCAAGTCCCATGTGTTGTTGTCGATAAGAGCAGAGTACTCTTCATCCATGGAAGCCTCCCAAAGTGGGTTTCTAGCAGCCTCAGAGTGTGACTGTGGATCTGAACCAAGTTTCATATATAAATGTATGGGAATCAATGGTTTCGTGGAAGCCAGGGCTTGAGGATCCCCAAAAAATTGTGATCTAGTCCTTCTTGTATCCGCAGGATCACTGACTAGTTCACCCGCATCTTGCAGGGTTTTCTCTGCCCAAGTTGGAAACTGAGTTGGAGAAGCCATGAACTGCAACTCATCCTATGTATTAGACCCAAAAGGCTGCTTTTATGGCTACTCTTAATTTCTCGAATAATTTTTTTACTCCTCCTCATCAGTGACATCAAGCGGTTCCTCGGCAGGGTCTTCTGAAAAATCATGCAGTGATTCTTCTTCAAACTTCATACTTCGAGCTAGAATGAACTTTTCAGTGTGAGAGTCCAGAAATATATATCCTTTTACACCTTCAGGATATCAAACAAATATGCATTCAACACTTTGAGGCTCCAAATCCTTCCTCTTATTTGTCGGAATGTGAGCCCATGCTCATGAACCAAAAATGCGAAAGTGCGACACTTTCGGTTTCTTACCGGTCTAACATTCAAAAGGAGTGGTGCCTTTGAGTGATTTGTGAGGAAATTGGTTCTGAATTTATGCTTCACAATTAATATCTTCATCCCATATCTTGGGAGCTAATGATTTCGATTGTAGCGTACAATTGGCCATCTCTTTTAAGGACCGGTTTTTCCTCTCCACAACACCGTTCTGCTATGGTGTATATGGCACTGTGTGTTGTAGTTGTATACCTGCATCAATG
>SNQJ01S0168930.1:0-10238 GCA_010110895.2 Picea sitchensis | reverse complement strand
ATAAATTTCCATAGGCATGTAAAACACTAGGACTTCATGGGCAGTCACCCATCCCAGTGCTACTCTAGCATGAGCGTGCTTAACTGCAGAGTTCTAATGGGATCCAGTGCATTAATGCTATGATGTAGGCATGTACATAAGACCACTGGGAAATCATTACATGATGTCTGTAATTAACAAATGAAGATGACATTACATTACATTCCCCATCAAAAGGGTGAATATCATGGTTTATCAAAACCACGGGCTCAAAATGGTGATTCAATGGAAAAGGTGGATGGCCACCCAGATCCATCTAGATCACCCAAGAAGGGGCTCCAATACCAAATGAGACGAACAAAGTTCTCTCACACAAAGAATATCCAATATAAATAGGATAGTACACAGAAATCCATATAGGATAATAATAATATAAATAATGAATATGATATGAGATGAATACAATGAGAATGAGGGTTAGTTTATATATCCTCATAGGGGGTTGCCTTTCATGAATAGACATGTCCTTTAGAGAAGACATGACTTTTGATTTATGATGTTTTTAATTATTATTAATTATATATATTTCTATATATATTATGTTCATAACACAACCCTTTCTTGAGTCAGTACACCCGAAAATCCCAAAAGGTAAGGAGATGAGGGGATGAAGTGTGGAAAGTGACAAGTATGATCGAGAATGGCATGATGACTCATAAAGAGGACCTCCGAGTGGCAAACCTATCCCTAAGGGTGACCCACTTGCTAGGGCACAATGTCAACCACCAAAGTAAAATAGGGCAAAGAGCATAATGTCCAAGCAAACGTTACATAATAAAAAGCAGTAATAGATGCAAAAAACTCAAATGCCTCAAATATTGAAATGACACTCACCATAATACTTGCCTTGTACCTCATGGAGCACGACCCAATGTCTTCAGGAGGCTAGCTGATGTGGTGGATATCGTTGTGATGACTTTGGAGTTGTGGTGGTGGAGTAGGTATTTTCCTGTGCAAGTGGACATTGTTGGTCAGGTTGTCTCTCAGTACTCCATGTCTGCAGCCTGGGCACCTCGAGACATCATCTCCTTATTTATTCATAGGAGTTGGAGATAACAGACATCACTTCTTGGTGACTTGCACTTTGTAGGCATTCCCTCCTCTTTGCCTTGGAACTAAACTAGTGCATTCTTGGAGACCATCTTCACCATACTCTTTTGCTTGGTCTTCTTTGATGGAAGTCGTCCAGTGTTTCTCCCATTTGTTGATTGTACAAGCTTGTCCCAAATGTCTTCTTTGCAACTTGCTTATGTGTATTGTCTTCCACCATGCTTCAAATCTTCATTTTAACCTCCTTCATTTGAGCTTGATGCCTTCATATAGATAGTGAAAATATATTCCATAAGAAGCATGGATGCAAATGGTTTAATGTTTCTCAGGGCTTTTTCGATCCCATGGGTTCTCTTTCCTTCTTATCAAAGTTCTACCAAAATGACACAATTAAAACCTTCATTTTTCTTCCTGGTGGAATCTTTGAAACTTATAGATGACAAGTTTCTTTTTCCATTTGCAATATGAAATTTCACACAATGTGTGTAATGAATAGTGATGATATAAGCTTTGTTTTAAATGGTTAAAACAATGCAAATGTGTGATCCATTGAACGGGTAATAAACCTATTGTGAATCAAAATCTTTATGACAAATATGAATAACAATGGATCATGTTATGACTATCACATAAAAGAGAGTTCCTCCCATTTCTTTTCATAAAAATATACATACACAAATGTAAGCATTCAATCATGCCATCGACTCACATTTGAAGAAAAGATCATAAAGATTTTTGCATTAGGTTACTGTTTTCTTCCATATAATGTCATCAACCTTTAAAATTCTGGGAATACTTTATCAAATGGGCTTGCATTTCGACTCCACGAGGTATACCATTCATCTGAATTATAATCCATTGCATCCTCAAGTAAAATGGCGAGGGATTTCACTGGAAAGTTTGATGCTCCATTTTTACTTACAATCTCACGAATGGAAATACTTTGAAACCTTCCAATTACCTTTTCTTGAGAAAAATGTCTAAAAATAAAATATTTTTGGCACATTTCTTGAGCTCGAACAGAGAGATTTTTTCCATTTCAATTATCAATGCTCAATCAGAAGGTTTAGATGCTCAATGGCCTCCAAACCAAGCCATTCAGTCTTCATGAGACAAATCGTTGGCTTGGGAAGCCAACAAGCTTCCCAATTGAGCGATTTCACTCTTCCATTGACGAAACGTTTCCCAAAGTTGTGGAAAAATTCCTAAAGGATCTGGAACTTAAATTCTCACTTCCTTGAAGCTGATTACACTTCTTATTAGCATAACCATTGAATTTTCATGGTTGTTCGAAGTTTTTTTTAGCTTCATTGACTTGTCAGTGTTCACAGGAAGTCTTTGAGGCTTTGGCACCTTCATAGCTTTCCATATTGGAGGGTCGAAACTTAATTATTGAAACTTTGTCCTTATCAAAACACCTCACATGCAAGCTTAGGATAAAATACAAAGTCAAAGCAGTGTTGAAAAGTAAAGTAATGTAGTCTAAATGTTCTATGTTTTTATTCTTTTGAGGGTATCCATGGGTTTTGTCTAAAAACCGATCAGAAATTTAGAAAAATAGTTGAAATGGCAGATTGTAGTGGTTCAAAATACATATTCCAAATGTTATGAGGCTTTTGAGGGCGTTGAATCGATTTATGCATTTATAAATATGATTTGAGCACTGTAAAATTATGATTTAACCAACAATAACATTGTTGGATTCCAACAGTAGTCACCTGAAAAAATAAAAAAACATAAAACGTTTAGACTAAACCAGCAAGTAATTAAAAATGAATTAAAATAAGCATTGATTAAACCCCTTGGTTTTTCAATTTAATAATACCATAAATTCATCGTGTCATATCATATCACCAAACTAGTTTTTGTTGAGGGTATAGGACACCAAGATATTTTCAACGAGTGGTCGGAAGCTCTATGCTACCTTTAGGATGATGGTTTTTATAATCCGGGAAACCAAAATTGCCTCATTGATAGGAAATTTTTAATGCACGTTTTCATAGTTACATGCCTCAAAATTGAATTTTGTTGATTTCTTCAAGTTCTTGTGTCCCAAATATGTCTAGGTGGCCTCTTTTGGAATACAAAAGACATTTGAAGGAAAAAGTACAAGCTTCATGTCAAATGTTGCTTTGTCAAAATCAATGCTTCTTTACTTTTATTTCATTCATGTTATATGGTATTTGATATGGGTCACTAATGTCATTGAAATATTTATTGGTGAATTTGATTTTAAATCGTGAAGGAGGTCTTCGAGCACCAAATGCACCTATGGGGGAACACATGGTAAAATCGACACTTTGACTGGGAACTCAACCAAGAGGCTTGTGGTGGTTGGGAATGAGTATGATGATCTTAGAAGAGGCTAAATAATCTACTTATGGGCATGGTCTCATCCCATTTCTTCACTTTTCCACTTTATGTGCCATTCCCACCACACTTGTTCTTGTGTTTTCAATGTTGATACGGTGAATCTTGTGATGCAACTTTGTGAATTGCATGGTCTTGATATTTTTTCATTAGACATAGCCAAAATTCACTACCTTATTCTTCAATACGCTATATGTCATAGATTCACACTGTTTACTTGTGCATGGGCACATTCCTACTTATTAATGGGATAACCTGGGTTCTCATGTCATCTATGTCAGTTGTTGAAGGACCATGATGTTAGCTTCTTTTTTATTAGCCATTGTGATAAAAAAGCATGATAATCCAAACAAATAGATTTGAAAGCATGTTAAACCTTAAAATCACATAAGTCAATGATTAATCAAATGCATCAATGAACTGGAGACAATCTTATGCAAAAGCGAGGTCACACAAGCAAGATGCAAATAAATAAAATCATGAACAAGAAAAACAATTAGAATCGTTATCAAAATACAAGCCAAGTTTCATCAAATAATAATCGAGCATTGAAATCAAGTCACATGTGATGTAAAGCACAACGTTGCATTCAAACATAAGTCAAACCAACCAATTAGTGGTCTCAATTCTCATGCAGCTCAAAAGACACTTGTTAAAAGTGAGATGAGTCAAGAAATGCACATTTGAAGATAAAAATCATCTTGAAAAATTAGACAAAGTATGAGGTCCCAAAGGGGCGACTGTTGCATTTTTTTGTTTGGTTGAGTGTCTATCCTTTCTACTGGAGCATCTCATTCATCGTTGGGTCAATTACCTCCTACCTAAGCATATATCCAAGATGGGTACCTTGTACTTAAGTTGGCTATGGTGTTGAAAATGTGAATGAAGTAATTGGCATGTGAATGTTCCTTGAATGGGCTTGAACTCTTAAGAAAATGCTTGAGATAATTTTGTATATGATTAACACATGCATCCATCCTTAATTCACTGAATGGGTAGAGATCATGTGTTATCATAATAGAGTTGGCATGTTGTGTAAAATCCTCAAATGAAATAGTTCTTCATAGTGTTTCCTACAACCATACGATTTGGCATATTAATAAATGAATTGTTGGTCTTGGACACATAAATTGCTATGTAATGAGTGATGGGCCTAAAGCCAAAGAATAAAGAACAAAATATAAATTTCGCAGAGGATCCATGTTGACAAAATGGACAGGCAATAGGCCCACCATTTACATATCAGATGGTATTAGAGAAGGTTTGTCAGAAACCTCGAAACAACTTCCAAGGGAAAATCCTTGAAGATGGAGAAGTTGGAAGAGTTGAGAGACCTCAATAGGCAGATCCAAGAGGAAATTCAGTATTGGAGGTAGAGAGAAAATGAGCTAGAAAAATAGGTTTCCAAGTGCAAGGAATCATTCAATGCCATAAAGGAAAAATTAGACAGGATCACATTGCATCTCTTGCAATTAGGGGAGAAATTCACTCAGCTGGATAATTGGCAAGAGGAGAGGTTCACTGAAGTGACTTCTTAGCTATACCAAGACTTGGCAGTGAAGGAAGAGGCTTTGGAGGAGCTAGAAGAAGCTATCCAAGAGCCCAAGAAACCCCCTTACATTGCCATTGTGGAAGTCATTTCCCTAGAGGAAAAGGGGATTGGAAAATGAGTTTGCAACAAACCACTCAAATATGCTTGTAGAGGCTTGGAAGAGGGTATCAAAGAGATGATTCTGCCATCCAAATTTGCTCCTACTTTTGGGACACCAAGCAACCAAGTTGGAAATCATCATCACAAACCAAAAAAGTATGTCATAGTTTGTTTATGTTGCAATTAAAGGGGTCATAAGGATAGAAATTGTTGGCACCTAGAATGTCAGTCAACCCATGCAAAAAATATTTTCATTACTGCAAATTGACTCGACAATGAAAGCCCAAATGTTGGAGGCTTCACTCGAAACTCTATCCCAAGAATTGAACAACAAAGAAGAAATCTTGGAGATTCAAGGTCAAGGGTAAAGAGGAGTTATTTTCACTTGCAACCCAAGGAGCAGTTGTTGTCCAACGACCTATTTCAACATCAAATGCCATCTCTAGCCATGAGATAGACAATAGGCTTGTTGGACATAAAAAATAACACATTTTACAATGCCATTTAGTCATTTTTCATTTACTTTATCCTATCATCATCATTCCCTTCATCACTCATAATTATGCATTTGTCCATTTCTACCCTATATGAGCTTCATGTGGCATACTTACACTTAAATAGTTGATTTCCCATGATTTGATGATTACTTAGAGTAGATATTGGGATTTCCTAATTTACTTGTGAAATTCAACAACTGTGTTGACAATTTTGTAGTTGATTGGCAGTTCTGGTACTCAAATTTTTCACGTCATTTATGAACAGATGAAGAGGAATATCGAAAATATAAAATGTTGGTTTTGTGCAGAATATGGTCATTTAGGTGACTAGGAAGGAAAATCTGCAAAAAAAGTACAAAACAAGGGATGTATGGTTGAGATTTCCAAACATGTTCTAACTAGCCTACAATTATGTAGCTAAGTGGTTTGACCAAGTGACAACCCATATCCACGAATTTGGGCACATGGATCTCATGAAATATGATGTTATTATCTTATTCAAACTATCTCTATCTTAGATCAAATCCAATATTTGGTGGTGAAAGATCCACGTGTTTAGGATCTAGGATTTGTTAGTTGCAGATCCTCTTGTTTAGGATCTGATCTCATCTCATTGTAACTCCATTTCCTTTTGTGAAGGAGAAGTTATATGTATAAATATGAGAGGATATCATTCAACTTGAATAGTTAAGGATTTAGATAGTTAGAGAATTGAAGGAGAGCATAGAGTTACATATTGAAGAGAAGGATTATTGTAATCATTTTGATGTTGGAACAAAGAGCTTGTTGTTGCAGATCAAGAGTTCTCTACTTCCATCCTTCTTGGAAATATATGCCAAGAGAGGCATGGCCCCTTCTCTCTGGTATACGTTGCCCAAATAGTTTCCTTTTGTTGTGTGATGTTATTTCATTAGTTTTTCATTTCAATTACTATTCATTTCTTTATGTTATTTCAATTCCTGCAAGTGTGGTTTCCCTATAGAATTAGGCATTGAAGGCTGAGTTTATTTAGTGATCACAAAACCAGTTCATTCTCTTGCTCGTCAACCAAAGGAATGTAGTTAATAGTTAAAATATAAGTCCATTGACCTCAATTGAATTCTGTAGCCTTTCATTTCTGCAAGTGTGATTGATTGAGTGTGGTGTGCATCAGAGATCTAAATGTTGTTACCCTGAGAATCCAAGAGATAGTTGAAAATCCATAGGACTTGACCTACAACATAAGATCATATGATGTTAATTTATGTTCTTTACATTTTTAATTCAACTTTCTTAGCTTAGAGTTATTTGCCTACTCCTGCATATATTTTGTCGGCATCTCACAAGCTTACGAGCTCCCTAGCTGATAATTTAAAGTAAAGCCATTTAAGCAATCGAATTGCCCGAAAAGGATTATGCCAAAGGCATCTCTTATTCAACTCTTATCTCATATATCCAGTGTAGCAAAGGTACCCTTTCTTGGAGATTTGTCGAAGTCTTCTTGATGATTGAAGAAGAAGACTGATGAGAGTTAAATATTTTGGGGACCAAAAGCTTGCAAATGGGAAGGTGTGATCCAAATGAGATCTTTGTCAAACCTTCTTCTAAATTTGTAATAAGCATGTAATGTTTACTTTTATTTCATTTTGTCTTTTTTTGGAAAAATTGGAAGGGGAAATGAACCATTGTGATGGTTGGCCTTCCAAACGCAACCCATTAAAATAAATGAAGGCTACAATGAATACACCGAGGGAGATGCAAGGATAATTTGGGAGGACAATAGCATAAATGGAAGCTCGAAGACAGTAACCTACTTTAATATCAGTGGTCGAAGGAGCCAAGGAGCATGTCCACGATGAGCAAAGATGCCTCTGAGACATGGTCATTTGCAATTTTGTATTGTGAGTGAGTAATACACAAATTCTATGTATATATCACCCCTCTATTTTTATCTCCTAAGCTTAATAAAATGCCCAATAATGTTGAAATCCATGTAATTGTTCAATGTCATGGATTTGTATGAATATCTAGTTTTAATTTGAGTTGATTGATTGAGGAAAACATATATTAATGGGCATTTCTTATGAGAAACCAAATTGATAATTTTTGGATAAAGTTATTGTCCATTCGATGGAATGGAGTTTCCTACTAAGTTGAATTGGTATTAATGGTTGGTGTTCTCCCCATTCCATGGGTTGTTCACTATGTTTTTGTCTCGTTGTCCGATTTCCACTCATTCACGGATCGCTTGTACCTCTTTGGGATGTTTTTGTCTTGCTGACTCACCCATGGTTCTATCATACCCATCTGAGCTACGTTTTGTCTTGTTGATTGAGTTTCCACTCGTCCACAGGCCATATTTCCTCCTTTGGTCCGCATTTAACTTGTTGGCTAGTGTTTTCCAACTCCCAACGGGTTGTATGGTCGTTTATTGGAAAGGGAGGGGTGACTATGGTAAGATTTTGTTTTCTTGGGTGTCTGTCCTTTCTATTAGAGCATCTCATTAATCATTGGGTCGAGTACCTCCTACCTGAGCATATATCCAAACTAGGTGACTTGCCCTTAGATTGGCTATAGTGTTGGAAATGTGAATGAAGTAATTGGCATGTGAATATTCCTTGAATGATCTTGAAATCTTAACAAACTACCCAAGAGACTTATGTATATGATTAACACTTTCATTTGTCCTTAATTGTGTGAACGTGCAGAGATCTTGTGCTATCACAATATAGTTATTATGTTGTGTAAAAGACTCAAATGAAATAGTTCATCGTGGTGTTGTCTATAGCCATACGGTTCGGCATGTTAATAAATGAATTGTTGGTCTTGGAAACATAAATCGTTGTGTAATGAGTGACGTGCCTAAAGCCAAAAAACATAGAACAAAATATAAATTCCGCAGAGCATACATGTTGACAAAATGAATAGGAAATAGACCCACTATTTACGGATCACTACACTATGGGAGTAGTAAACTTGCAACAAAGTAGGCTAGTTTCCTTTCACTTGGAGATGTCCATGAGAACATTTATCTAATACACAACCTATGACAAGGAACTATATGCAATTCTGCAAAAATTCAAGCATTAGATACATTACATGCTCATTAAGCAAACAATGATACAAGATACATGTGGTCTACTATGTCGATATTGTTCCCTACAAGTGGGGTTAACACCCTACAAAAATCACCTATGGCTGCAACAAATTGTAGTCTATATTGCATTGCAATGGTGTTGGCAATGCTTATTGTTATTGAGTGACTTGTTTTGTGCCCTAGGGTCTAGCCTATATTTAAAACTTTCTTGTTGTAGAATATAAACCTACAAAATTAAATTATATCTACCTACAAATGACAAATTCATAAGAAACTTATTTGTAAAAGTGAGTTTATTAGGAGGGGTATCACCACGTGGACCAACTTCTACCTTCCACGTGGCTCTTTGGTTACCGTTTATGCCTTTTTTCAAAAGGGCATAACTTTCACATATGAAGTCCATTTTCAATGATGTTTTTTTTTACACAACCTATTTTTTCGAGATATTTTCATCCATACCATCAATTTCATCTTTTTCTACATATTTTCATATGGAATCTCCCAATGATCTTTTTCTTACCAACACCAACTACTTCCAATGTAAATATCATATGGAGGATTCATTAAGAAGTAAAGGATTGTACCAGATTATCTCGAGAAAAGAAGAAGAACCCACTGATGACGAGAAGTATGCCAAATGGATTAATAGGAATGACGAAGCCCTTGGACTAATCAGAATGTTTATCTCTCCTAATTTAAGGTTTCACCTTCAAGGACTTGATTCCCCAAATAAATCTTGGGAAAAGATTGAAGTTGTGTTTGGTAAACACAATATTATTTGAGCTCACTAGTTGGAGAATTAGTTAATGAATTTAAGTCCAAATTATTTTCCTTGCATTGAATATTACTTATCTAAGTTCAAAACACTTATACTTTTTTGTATCGAATGCCAACTATATATATCATAAGATAAATGCATATATGTTGTTCGTGCTAAACTTGGTAGTGCATATTGTGTTTTTGTATCACCTTTTATGCCACCAAAGAAGCTCTAGGGAGTGATTATCAAAAACCCTCTCTGGATTTCTTTTGTGATGCTCTGATTCAAGAGCTAGATAAGCTTTTGCAACTTGGATTTATTAGCACTGCAGGTACCTCCAACAAAGCCTTAGTATTCCAGTACAAAGATAAATCTAAAAAACCCAAGAAGCAACATCCTCACCACAACAACAAACGAAAAAGGGTCCCAAACCCTCTCAACCAGCTTCCGCTCCTAATGGTAACAAATGAGCAAAATCTAAAAGTAAGAAAACTCATAGACATTGTAACTTTTGTGGGAAAGATGGTCATGATGAGTCCAAATGTTTTAAGAAGATGGTGGCTTTAGAAGCAACAATGAAGAAGCACAACATCCGTATTGATTCTACTTCTTCCTCTTCTTCTCATGCACATGCACTTTCTGCATCTGGTTTATCCTTCAATGCAACTTCTACTTCTTCTTCTGATGAGTGGCTTATTAATTATGAAGCATATTATCATATGGCTAAGGATAAAGCCATATTTTCTGCTCTTAATGAATATAACACCAAGAAAATATTCGTTGGTGATGATAGAT